>PVIU01000328.1:214787-245141 GCA_004026605.1 Ondatra zibethicus | reverse complement strand
TCAATTAAAAAAATGGAGTACAGACCTAAACAGAGAACTCTCAACAGAGGAATCTCAAATGACTGAAAGACACTTAAGGAAATGTTCAACATCCTTAGTCATCAGAGAAATGCAAATCAAAACAACTCTGAGATTCCATCTTACACCTGTAAGAATGGCCAAAATCAAAAACACTGATGACAACTTATGCTGGGGAGGTTGTGGGGTAAAGGGAACACTTCTGCATTGTTGGTGGGAATGCAAGATGGTACAACCCCTTTGGATGTCAGTGTGCGATTTCTCAGAAAATTAGGAAACAACCTTCCTCAAGACCCAGTAATACCACTTTTGGGCATATATCCAAAGGATGCTCAATCATGCCACAAGGACATGTGCCCAACTATGTTCATAGCAGCTTTGTTTGTCATAGCCAGAACCTGGAAACAACCTAAATGCCCCTTGATCAAAGAATGGATAAGGAAAATGTGGTACATTTACACAATGGAGTACTACACAGCAGAAAAAAATAACGACAGCTTAAATTTTGCAGGAAAATGGATGGAGCTAGAAAACATTTTGAGTGAGGTAACCCAGACACAGAAAGACAATTATCACATGTACTCACTCATAAGTGTTTTTTAAACATAAAGCAAAGAAAGCCAGCCTACAAACCACAATCCCAGAGAACTTAGACAACAATGAGGACACTAAGAGAGACTTACATAGATCTAATCTCCATGGGAAGTGGAAAGTAGAAAAAGACAAGATCTCCTGAGTAAATTGGGAGCATGGGGACCTTGGGGGAGGATTGAAGAGGGGAGGGGAGAGGCAGGGGAGAGGAGCAGAGAAAAATGTAGAGCTCAATAAATATCAATAAAAAAAGATATGCTACAATGTATAGGAATTAGTAATTTAAATGGAGGTGGGGAGCAATGAGAAGGAATCAAAATGATGCTAGGAGCCACAGCAGCCTGAGTGTCAGGCTCTTGACCTTCCCAGATGGCTTCAAGTGCTGTAGTCTCGGCTACGGCTTCTCTTTCTCTCGAGAGTGAGCACTCTGTCACCTCTCCTCCAGCTATGTGAGGCAGGACTGAGAGAAGACCAAAGTGAGGAGGCCGCGAGGAACAGCGCTGGCACCCGGCAGGACTGGGATCATCAAGAGACACAGCCTGGGCACTGGGAAATGACTAGACAATACAGTGGACCTAAAAGGGCCCAGGCATGATGGGTTGTCTCAGCCCAGCTAGAAGTGAGTAAAGTAGATGGTGGAGCGATGGGAGGGCAAGAAGAGAGCAGATAGGTAGTGGAGAAATGGAAGATGGGTGATTTGCGTGCTACAAAGTGAGGCAGAACAGGAGAGGCAAAGGCGGTTGCTGTTCTTGCTCCTTGGGCAAAGGTGAATTACGCTGCCCATCAACAGAGCCAAGAGCTCGTGGGCCTGTCATTTTCCTTTGAGAAAATCAACCACTGTATGACCGTATGCGATCCCCAGAGCTGGATCCTAGCCCAGGAAGAAGAGCAGTGACTGCAGAATGGAGACCCACGACCGACTGGACATGTCCTGCTGTGTTTACTTCTCATCATTGGCCTGTCTGCTGATCTCTCTAGTTGCTTGTTTTACTGTGCTGTGTCTAACTTTGGCCAGAGATTTATTTCCTTAGGAAGCATTGGGTTGGACAAATACTTGGAAGACACCCAAGAGCCCTACCCAGTGTGTGGCCCGCCCATAGCACAAGACACTACACTGTGCAAGTATGGCGTGGAGAGGTGTGAGAGAAAGAAGCGAAACAGCTTGGGCACCGTGAAAATAGGTGGATCTGGAGACCCCGGGTGGAAGAGCTTGATGTGAGTAGCCTGTAAGGTCACCTGAGGTGAAGTCCCAGCCCATGCTGCCCCTGAGAGCCATGTCTGGGTCCATGACCAAGCAGCAGCAGCGGTCTGTGTCGATGTCCATGGCCCATGTTACTATCAAACGCCATGCGGATGTCCCTGGTCTTGATTGCAGCTTGAGACCATGTCGATATCCAAGGGCGGCACAGAGTTGGCCCTGGCCCTCACCAACTGTATCACTTGGGAGAGTGGGCCCTGCACCTTGCCAGGGTAGCACCGTAGAGCTGGCCCTGGTGTTGTGGGTGTGGGTGAGCCACGCTGAGGGCGTGGAAGAACTGCCTCATCCCTTGCTGCCTATGTCACTGGGTGAGCTCGCAGTGCTGGAGAGCTCCCCCTGGTGGTAAGGATGCTGGAAAGCTGACCAACTGGGCTACGACCCAGCCCCCCAACCAGGGCTATGAGTTGGCCCATCCCAATATCCGCCTCATCCGTGAACTGCTGGAGCACATGAAGGGGCTGGTTCTGCAAATCCAAAGGTTCAGGATCTCCACGACACAGGGCGACAACAGGATATCCAAGAGGAGTTCCCATGAGGATCCAGTATTGATAGTGTCGCAGAAGCCAGAGGCCTCGAACCAGTCCAATGACATTTGCAAGTAAAGATGGACAAAAGCGTATGCTGCGTGACTCACTGTGACACGCTACAGCTGACACGATGAGGTTTTGCTTTTGCCTTTTTTAAATTTTATTTTATTTTGGGGGTGGAGTTGCAAGGACAGATGACAGATAAGAAGGGACAGGGAGATGAGTGGGATTGGGGTGCATGATGTGAAATCCACAAAGAATCAATAGAACCTTTAAAAAGTGGGGAGGGGATACTTGAAAGCAATTGTGCAAGCCCTATGTAGTAGCTGTCGTTCCTATAAACCCAGCTCTTGGAAAACTGAGGCAGGAGGATTGGTACAAGCTACAGGTCAGCTTGAGTTTTATGGTGAATACCATGCTACATAGCGAGTTCCTGTAACTTCCCTACAAGAACCCAGATCCTGTCTGCCTCCCAGAATTTGGAACTCCATCTGAAGTCCTCTCCAGTGTCGTTCACCACCCTTTACTTTGCCTAGCAGTCATTCTGCATTATATCTCTCTCATGTTAGACAATTTCTACAGAAGATAAACTCTAAAAAGTTTTCCTGTTTCACAATCCAAGGTTCTCTCTCTTCCCCTCTCCCCCTTTTCCATCTCCCTCTCTCCCTCTCCTGCCTCTCCTTCCTCGGCCCCAGTGATGCTGGCTGTGTAGTAGAGACTCGGTCTGCAGGTATGCAAGAGTTATGTAAGCAGTAAGAACTGCTGACTTGATTTATGCAAATATATCTGAGCTGTCATTTTCTTTGATGTCAGCTCCATAATGACAGTTTGCCTAAGGCTAATACCGGAGGGGAGAGGTGATAATGGTGGGCGGCAAGGAAAAAGGGAAACCGTGCTTAATAACAGCAAGCCAAAATGTCAGAACAGTGGATGCTTTGTGAGTTGGAAGCACACTGAAATATATTCTCCGCTTTCCTTACATTTAAGAAAGTTTTGGGGGGTTCCATGCTGGGGGGGCAACCCACAGCTTGACAAGTGCTGGGTAAGTGTTAATTACTAAGCTACATGTCCAGTCTCATATTTTTTAAGATTTATTTATTTGTGTTATGCATATTAGTACTGTATCTGCATGTACACCTCTATGCCAGAAGAGGGCATCAGACCCCACTGCAGACGGTTGGGAGTCACCATGCGGTTACCAGAAACTGAACTCAGGACTCTGGAAGAGCAGCCAGTACTCTTAACCGCTGAGCCACCTCTTCAGCCCCCGTCTCGTATATTTAATGTTTGATTTTCATCTGCTTCGGTTGTGAGGCCACTTCTATGCCTTTGACTAAGACCAAGTGTAGTACCACGTGGGGAAATTTAATTATTATTAAAATCTTGAAATATTCGTGCATGATATATAGTTGAGGTAAGAATGAAGTTCAGAGGAAAGGAAAAAAAAAGACAAGGAGTCTATATCTTTTAAATACTGAAGTATAAATTGTGCTGTTCACCAGAGATGGCAGAATGATAAACTTCTTTTTTGAGACAGAATATTCTGTATCCCAGACCAGCTTCAAACTTGTGTGCAGACAAGGATGACCTTGAACTGATCTTGCTTCTACGTCGTGTCAGAATTACAAGTACTCACCACCACACTCTGTTTTATGCCCTGCTGGGATTGAAGCCAGAGCCACATGAGCCTTAGGCGAGCACTCTACCAACCGAGCTGCATTCCCAGCCCCTCTGAAACTCTTTTCCAAATAAAAGTATTTTGTTCGAAAAGTATCATTGTTGTGCCCCCCATTCTTTAATGTTCAAAGAGAAGATAGCTAGATTCTTTTTCTCTTTTTTCTTTCTTTTTTTTCTTTTTGTTGTTTTTTGAGACAGGGTTTTTCTCTGTTTCTTTGGGACATCATATTCTGTAGTCCAGGTTGGCCTCAAACTCACAGAGATCCGCCTTCCTCTGTCTCCCGAGTACTGGGATTAAAGGTGTGCACCACCACCACCTAGCAACAGCTAGATTCTTATGAGGTAATACCATTTTTTGCTTGAAGTGTGTGGAAAAAAACCAAACCTGGTTCCAGGTCTCTATGAAATCAAATATATTTTGATCAGTTCTTTTCAAACCCTTGTGACCATCTCACTGAAATTTCGAAAGGGCAGCTTTGTGAAGATGCATTTCACTAGGGAATATGAAGGCACATGGGCAAACATTCTCTGCTCTCTACGATAAAATTCTACACCTTAAATAGATCTTTTACCTATGCAAAACTTTGAAACATTATATATTTTCATTTGGAAAAGAACTGTACACTTGGATATCAGATGTTAAATTTCATTAAGTAATATCAAATAATCATAGTCTTCAGAAAATCCTTTAAATATCGGAAGCCTATCATGGTCATTAAGATTTTCCAAATTCTTTATTTGTTTGTTTTTCGAGAAAAGGTTTCCCTGTGTAACAGCCCTGGCTGTCCTAGAACTCACTCTGTAGACCAGGCTGGCCTCAAACTCACAGAGATCCACTTGCTTCTGCCTTTTAAGTGCTGGTATTAAAGGTGTGCGCTACCCTGCCCAGCAGGTTTTCCAAATCTGTAATTTTTACTGGTAAGTTTGATTTTTTTTTCTGTGCTAAGTAAGGGTCCTTATACATGTGAGGCATGCAAGGCCAGCCATTGCTCTTCTGTTGAGCTGTATTCCCAGCCCAGAGAAGATTGAATTTTGTCACTGGAAGCAAAGACCTGTTCTTATAACACATAAGAATGCTCCCCTCAATTTGCAGAGCTGTTTGATGCTTCTTTTTACTCTTTTCTTGAAGTCTAGAAAGACAAGCTGTGCCTATTTTGTTCATCAAGTCATCTCTTGAAATTTACCACACCTAGCAAATAACATGCATTCAGTAAATGATGTACTTATGAATATGAAAAGGAATTGGGGGGTTGCAGGGTCTTTCTCTAGCTCAAAGTGGCCTAGAATTTACTACATAGCCCAGGCTGACCTTCAACTCTAGAAGATCCTCCTGCCTCAACCTCCCAAGTTTGGAGATTATAGCCATGAGCCACCAACCTTCTCCCCCACCGCCCTGTGTGTATGTGTGTGCGTGCATGTGTGCGTGCGTGTGCGTGCGTGTGTGTGTGTGTGTGTGTGTGTGTGTGTGTGTGTGTATAGAGTATATGTGCATGTAGACTGGCTGGCCAGCAAGCCACTTCCATCCTTCTCTCTCAGCTTCCTAGCTTTGGGACTACAGGAGTATACTGGCATGATCAGCACACTTTTATGGGTCCTGGAGATTTGAACTCAGGTCCTTATGCTTGCACAGATTGCACTAAACCCACTAAGCCATGTACCCAACCCCTCCACTGAGAAGGGAATTTTAAACACTAATAGTAAGTCATGTTGGGAGATTTTAATATATTTTATTCACTACTTCCATTTAAAAAATGAAAAAAACATATATAGTGTGGAATATAGTAACTCATGCTTGTAATTCCAGCACTTGGGAAGCTGAGACAGGCAGATCATAAGTTTGAGGCTAGCTTGGACTTTGTAGTAAGTTCCAGGTTAGCCTGGCATAAATCAGTCTTATCTGGTTGTAATGCACTTCTCTTAAACCTTATCAATTGCAGTTGATATGACAAAAACTTTGGTACTAGTTATTAAATCACAGCCTCTGTTATTTTGTCTTAGTTTTATGGGCTTCCAGCATATGACCTTGGTCCATCACAAATGACAAATTTGGAGACTGTGTGACTGGTGTCTGAGCCCCACCATGTGGCAGATCTTGGAATTGTTTGCTTTCCATCAAACACAGGACCTACAGGCTGGAAACACATAAGGAGGATAAATGAGAATTTAACAGGGAATTGAAGAGAGGAGTAGTGGTCGTTCTTATAATGCTAACACTGGGAAGTGAAGGCAGTAGGATTATTAATATCAAAGATAGTCTGGGTACATTATTAGAGTCAAAACAGAAAAGAAATTTTAAAAAGGAAACATTGTCTCTGTATTTACTTTACAAACACGTGGAATTGAAAACTTTGTACATTTGGACCTCTTTGGGGGGGAGTTGGTTTTTCAAGACAGGGTTTCTCTGTGTAGACTAGGCTGGCACTTGCTGTGTAGACTAGGCTGGCCTTGGACTCAGAGATCTGCCTGCTTCTGTCTCCTGAGTACTGGATTTAAGGCATGCACCACCACACCAGGCAACACTGTAAGTCTTAAAATAATTTTTTTAGATAATACAAAATAATGAGATTTATTATGTCATTTTCATATGTATATCACTATACTTCACTCATATTTACCTTTCCCCTCCATCTGATCTCTTTCTTAGCCCACAAAAGTTATCCTGTTTTCATATCTCATACATATATCTGTGTGTATATATGTCATAAAGAAGAGACGAGGTAGTGCATGCCTTTAATCCTTGAAAGACAGAGACAGGAAGATCTCTGTAAGTTTGAGGCTAGTCAGGGCTACACAGAGAAACCCTGTCTCAAAAAAGGAGGGGAAGGGAAAGGAGGAGAAGAAAGTATGCATTATGTGTCTTTCTGAGTCTTATGACACCATGCCTCTAATTCCATCATTTCTGCTTTTGCAACTGACATAGCTTTCTTCTTTATGGCCGAATAAAATACATTGTACACGCAAGTCGCATTTTCTTATTTTATGAGTTGATGGGCATCCAGCCTAGTTTCCTGCCTTAGCTGTTGCAAATAGTGCTACCGTAGACACAGGTGTGCAATTATTCCTGTGGCGTGCTTGGATTCCTCCAGATATACACAGAAGACTGGTGTAGAATAGTCATCTGATATGATTTTGGTTTTATTTTGGTTTAGTTTTGAGACACAGTCTTACTGTGCGGTCTCGGGTGGGGGCTGGAGCTTGCCATGCAGAATTGGCTAACTTTGAGCTTGCAGCAATTCTGTTGATGCTTCCTGAGTGCTGGGATTATAGGCATGCACCACCACAGTCATTTTGTGTTATCAGCTTTTGGTTTGGTTTTGCTTGTTTGTTTTTGAAACCTCTGTGGTTCTCTACCTTCCTAATGCTGTAACCCTTTAATACAGTTCCTCATGTTATGGTGACCCCCGACCATAAATTATTTTTGTTGTTACTTCATAATTGTAATTTTACTACTATTATGAATCATAATGTAAATAGCTGTAGTTTCTGATGGTCTCAGGCAACCCCTGTGAAAGGATCATTTGACCCCAAGGAGGTCAAGACCCACCAGATGAGAATTATGGTTCTGTATTGTCTTCTATAATGGTTGCATCACTTTGCATTCCCACCAGCATTGTGCAAGAACCTCTTTGCCCCTTACGTCTTCACTAATGTTTGCCGTTTGTTTTCTTGATGATAGCCATCCTGACTGGTATGACGTAAAACTTCAGTGTTTTGATTTGTGTTTCCTTGATGGTTAAGGAAGTTGAGAAATTTTTATTACTCAACAAATAAAAGTTTTAATATTTCCTTCCTTCCTTCTTCTCTGCATAAGCATAACCCATTTTTGTGATTCTGATGTAGAGAAATTCTCATACATATGGTCTAAGAGACCCATGTAACAGTGTTCATTCAGGCAACTAATTTTTATCTTTTGAGAATTATAAAAGTTATATTTAGGGCTGGAGAGATGGCTCAGTGGTTAAGAGCACTGGCTGCTCTTCCAGAGGTCATGAGTTCAATTCCCAGCAACCACATGGTGGCTCACAACCATCTGTAATGACATCTGGCACCCTCCTCTGGCATGTGGACATACATGGAGGCAGAATGTTGTATACATAATAAATAAATAAAATCTTTAAAAAAAAGTTATATTTATTCATGAAATTTTATTCATTTCGTTCCCTTAGGGAAATGAAGAATTGCTTATGTACCCAATTTGCAAGTAAGTTTTATTCTTATGAATTATATGTAGCATATAAGAATAACTGGTACAGCTAAAATTCTGACACTACAATTTGGAGATTTCCACTTCAGAGTCTCCAATTTATCAAGTCTACACCATACAAAGTAAAAACTAAAATTATACTTCAGCTACTATAAGACTTAGACTAGGGGGCTGGAGAGATGGCTCAGCAGTTAAGAGCACTGGATGCTCTTCCAGAGGCCCTGAATTCGATTCCCAGGAACCACATGGTGGCTCACAACCATCTGTAATGAGATCTGGTGCCTTCTTCTGGCCTGCAGGCATACACACAGGCAGAAACACTGTATACAAAATAAATAATCTTTAAAAAAATAAGAAAGACTTAGACTATACTTTAAAATATAATAAAATACGGTATTTATTATAAAAACAAAAATACTATAAACTGGGCAGATATATTCTGGTATCATTGTATCTATTTGACAAATTCATACCTTATTTTGGCAGGGTCTTTCAAATGTTAAAAAAAAAGACAGAAAAAAATCACTCTAATTTAGATACTGTGGCTGCTCTAGGTCATTTGTCAAAATATTTAGCAAACACTTCGAACAGTAATTTTCCCCTCAAAAAAATACGATAACTGCTTTTAATAATGAAAGAGAAAAAAGTTTCAAAAAAGACAAACAAGACCACAAAAGCAAAAATAAACACATAAAAACCAGAGTAACCATCTGAAAGATAAATAAAACAAAAATTGCCAAAACAAAGCAAAATGAAACAAAAGCCCACAATATACCACTGAGTTCATTTCGTGTTGACCACCTTCTCCTGGGCAAGGAGCCTGCCCTGATGTGCGGTTGATATACCCAGTGATGCGTCATTGAAGAAAACTGATTATCCATTTGTAAAAGGGTACCAATTGCAGATGGTTTCTTAGATGGGAATCTGTGTCCAGTTCACCCTCTCAGTGCTGTGGCCCCATCTAGCTTGAACCTGTGCTGGTCTTGTGTGTGTTGTCTGTCTCTCTGAGTTCATATGTTCATCGATCCTGTCATGTCTCTCTAGAAGACATTGTTTCCTTGGTGTCTGCCATCACCTCTGGCTCTTCGATCTTTCTGCCTCCTCTTTTACATAGATCCCTTAGCCTCAAGGGGGTGACTTATAAACTGTGGTCCGGCTGGTCCATCAATAGAAAGTTCAAGAATCTAGCAGTTGTTCAGTCCATGAGGCCGGATGTCTCAACTGGTCTTCAGTATATACAGGAATCCTGAAGAAGTAGGCTCTAAAGCCAGTGAAGGAATAGACTTGTTAGCAAGAGGGAAAGCAAACAGCTTCCTTCTCCCATGTTCATTATTTAGGCTGCCAACAGAAGGTGTGGTCCAGATTAAAGGTGGATCTTCCCACCTCAATGATCCTGCTTAGAAGTGGGTCTTCCCATTTCAAATGACTTAATTAAGAAAAATTCTCTCACAGTTGTGCCTAGCCATTTGGGTGTAGTTAATTCCAGATGTAGTCAAGGTGATAACTAAGAATAGCCATGATTGTGAACCTGATGCCCAATGTCCAGGGCTGTGTACATCCACATAAAGCCTGAGAAAGCTTTTTAAAAAGGTTCTTAATGCACAGAAACAGGCAAATGAAGCTTCCTAGTATCACAGTCTCACGCCAGCTGCAGTGAAGAGACACATACCTGCGAGATGAAGCCAGCAACCAGCCTGTGTGGCGGGTTCCTGCAGCCTTTCACATAGGCAGTGGTACAGAGAAGCTTCTCCCAGCTGCTTCCTGAGAGCTTAAACTACATGCTGCATAGTGGGTTTGGGGTCTTTCCTCACGCAGGCAAGAAGGGTTACAGGTGTGCGATACAGACAGATTCAGGCAGAGAGACAGACTAGGAGGATGCTGGGAGGAAGGACAGAGTCTGGAGTTACTGGCCATATGCAGAGGGAGCAGGAGATGAAAGTGCCATGCTATGCAAATGGATGGAACTAGAAAAACCATCCTGAGTGAGGTCACCCAGACCCAGAAAGATGAACATGGTATGTACTCACTCATAAGTGGATATTAGCTGTAAAGCAAAGGATAATGAGTCTACAGTCCATGACCCTAGAGAAGCTAAGTAACAAGGTGAACCTTAAGAGAAACATATATAGATCCCCCTGGGAAGGGGAAATAGACAAGATGCCTTGACAAAATTGGGAGCATGGGGGTTGGGGGAGAAGGGAGGGCAGAAGGGGAGGAGGAGGGGAAAAGGGAAGGGAGGAGGAGAACTTGAGGGAACAGGATAGACGGCATGGGGAAAGGACAGAGACAGAGAGCAAGGAAAGAGATATTTTGATTGAGGAAGTCATTATGGGGCTAGCAAGAAATGTGGCACTAGAGAAATTCCCAGGAATCCACAAGGATGACCCCAGCTAAGACCCTAAGCAATAGTGGAGAGGGTGCCTGAAATGGCCTTGCCCTGTAGTCAGATTGATGACTATCTTAAATGTCACCATAGAACCTTCATCCAGCAACTGATGGAGACAGGGGGAGAGACCCGCAGTGGAGCACTGGGCTGACTTCCTAAAGTCCAGTTGAAGAGTGGGAGGAGTGAGATTATGAGCAAAGAGGTCAAGACCATGATGGGGACACCTTCTGAAACAGCTTACCTGAGCTAGTGGGAGCTCACCCACTCCATCTAGACAGGGAAAGAACCAGCATAGGGCCAAGATAGACGCTCTGAATGTGGGTGACAGTTGAATGGCTGGGGTAGACGCCAGTCCACTGACAGCAGTACCAAGTTTTGTTCCTCCTGCTTGTACTGATGTTTTGGAACTCATTCTCTTTGGATGGATACCTTGCTCAGCTTGGATATAGTGGGGAGGGCCTTGATTCTTCCTTGGAGCAATGCCTTTCCCTCTCTGGGGAATGGATGGGGGGTGGGGTGGGGGGGAAGGTAGTGAAGGGAATGGGAGGAGGGGACAGTGTGGGAACTGGGACTGGTATGTAAAATGAGAAAAAGATAGCTTGTTTTCTTTCTTTTTTTCTTAAAAAAAAGAAAGTGCAATGCTAATAAAGGTACCACCATGTGGCAGAGTGTAACTTAAAATATAAGAGCTAGTTAGTAATAAGCCTGAGCTATTGGCCAAGCATTTGTAATTGATATTAAGGCTCCGTGTGGTTATTATGAAGCAGCTGCTGGGACACAGAGAAACTCTGCCTAGATTAACCATTATGTGGATTCTGGGAACTGAACTCAGTTCCTCTGTAAGAACAAGTGCTCTTAACCTCTGACCCATCTCTACAGCCCCTGAATCTTTTATTTATTTATTTATTTGGAAAGATCTTTTAAAGTAAGATTCATATTTTATGATTTTTAACTTTGAGTCTGTGTGTGAGTGCACGTGAGACTTGCTGTGGGTGCAGGGAAACACATTCTGGTCCGAGAACAGAGTACACCCTCAAAGGTTGAGCTACCTCTCTAGCTCACTCTATGAGATGTCTCTCAATAGTAAATTGCTCTTATCTTTATGAGTGATAAAGTGCAGGTTTCCACGTTTTCCCTCCAGGGTTTTAGGTAGACAATATGTAGCTGAGGACGATTCTGAACTTGTGACCACCCTCCCTCTATTTCCCAAGTGGAGGTTACTGGCCTGTGCCACCACTCCCATCTTAAAAGATTTGTCTGGAATTGATTTTCTTGTTTAAAAATGAATATAATACTGACTCCGGCCTCAGGGCTATTGAACTGAAAATTCAACTCATCTAACCCGTGCAATGAGCTTACCAAGACAACCTGTTGTAGTGTTCACTACCACTAAAGTGGTCAGCTATTATGAGTGACAATAGTCATAGTACTTAATGTGTCCTGTCTTTGAAAAAAAAATCATATGAAATCTCTTAAAGTCAAACCTGTATTTCTCATTGGAATCTGAAATTAAATCAACTGGTGGCATTTTCCATTTAAATATATGCAAAAATGCTAGGTTGAAATACTAAGATAAAACTTGACATTCCCTTCTGTATTTTTGGTTGTAAAAGTTCCAAGATTAAAATTTCTTTGTGGAAATTAAAAAAGTACAAGTTTTTTCTTATACATACAATTCAATTTAATAGTTTGTTCACGGCAATAAATGTACTAATAAGGTAGAAGAAACGATTCTGCAGCTCTCCAGCCTCAGAGTACATTGGGAAAGACCCTTTCAGGCAAAGGACCTTTCCACATTTCGCGTAACTAGGGAGATCAGATAACCACTTGGCGGGAAAAGGATAAAATACTGACCAAATCAGCACAGTCTGTTTCTGTTTAGTTTATAAACTGCGTTCCAATATGTCAGTTTTCCTGCCTTGTGGGACTTGAAGTCCGAAGTTAGAAGCGATTCAGCTAGCTGGACCTTAAAAACCCACAGCCCCTGAAGCTCTGAGGCCTAAGGACTACAATTCCCGACATACATCAGAAGGCCGCGCCGTAATCACGGGCAACCACTCGTATTCCTACAAGGCCAAGCCCCGCCCCCAATCCCAGGACAGCTTTGGCCAATGGCAGACCTCGGAGCGCACAGCCTGCGGGTTAGGTTGTGAGGCCCGGGCCGGGGGTGGGGAGGAGTCGAGGGTTTCGGAGCGAGCTCGGCGGCCGGTGATTCGGGGCGTTCGGCGCGCCCTTCACTGAAGCGGCAGTGGCCGGGCTGGGAGCAGGGAGTGGGAAGCGACGGCGCGGCTGGAAAATGCCGGTCCATTCCCGAGGGGATAAGAAGGAGACGAATCATCACGATGAGATGGAGGTGGACTACGCGGAGAACGAGGGGAGCAGCTCCGAAGACGAGGACACCGAGAGCTCGTCGGTCTCCGAGGATGGGGACAGCTCAGGTGCGCGACCCAACTGGGCAGGGATGCCGGGTCCCCGCGACCGGCGCGCGACAGGCCGCGGTGCTCACGCCGGGCGGCGCGTCCTGCTGCGAGCGCGGGGCGGGGAGACGGGGAAGGGGCGGGGACTGGCTCGGCCTCTGGCACCCGGGAGCTGCGGGGCGCAGCCAGCTCGGGCTTCGGGGCGGCGGGGCGGGCGCTGACTTGTGACGACCCGAGACGGCTCTGGCCAAGGGTGGGGCCTGCCCTAGGGTCGCCTGGCAGTGTCCTGGGGCTACCGATCCGGGAGTGGAATGCCCCGCTGGCTGGTCTGGAAGACCGTGGAGAAGTCCCTTTCCCCAACCTACTTAGTCACACCCTTGTCGGCGTGTGTCGGGGTTGTGGATAGATTTGACTTGGTCCTTGGCGGGCTTGGAACTCATTAACATTTGCTCGTAGGTTGTCCTGTCACTAAGTGCTGTCATCAATGCTCTGGAGGGGACTAACTTGGGAACTCTCCGGCTCATAGTAGGTCCCTAAAGTTTCCGAGACCCAGAAGGGACCAGCCTGAGGGATGATTTCGAATCTTTATGGGCAGTGTCGACAAGTCTTCTAGCGTTCATAGTTTTGTAACTTTAGACAGTTTCTGATTTCTTGTATTTTACGGATTTTTTGATGGGGGGAGGTAGAGTAACACCACAAATACATTTTGTAAATTTTTAATAATTGTCATTTAAAAACGAGCAGTAGTTGTGATTTTCTGGCGCATTCTCTAACTGAGAATGGCTTCTTTGCCTAACCCTGTTTTTGACCGTGTTTACGAGGGAAGCATGGATGACAGGTTAATGACAGCGTGTTATCTATCACTCCGCACCTTTTCTCAGGCTTGCCTGTCAGAGTACACTCCTCCACGGGAAGAATGCAATGGCATAAATCAGCCATCCAAAAGTAAATAATTGTGAGGAAGACTTTTTGCTCAGTATTGGGCACTACTCAGCCTGAGGTATAAATGTCTAGTTATGTTATCTTGTCTCAGATAAAGAACGGCGTTTTCCTTACTGAACAGAGCAGTTGAACATACAAACTCATGGCACTCGTGGCAGCATGCACAAGACCTAATCCAGTGTGAAGGGGTGGAGGTGGCCATGAGGTTCTACTACTAGCTCAGGAGCTCTTAGCATTTGGTAGTGGCTGGGGGGGAGAGAGAGAGAGAGAGAGAGAGAGAGAGAGAGAGAGAAAGAAAGTGAGTCAGTTTTCTTTAATAGCATGAGCCCTGGTAGGTTAGCCACATGCCAGGGCAGGCTCCAGCCCAAGAACGACTGGGTAGAACAAATCTCCATGGTTTTGCACAGAAGAAAAAGTGGAGGACTTGCAGTTATGTGAGTAGGGAGATGGGTGGATCTGGAGGAGTTGGGGGAGGGGAGTGAATGTGTTCAAAATACATTGTACAATTCTCAAAGAGTTAATAAAAGTGTTTAAAAATACTGTTGTGAGTTCCCACAAGTTGCCAAATAAACGATCGAATGTGAATAATGCTGTGGGAATTCAGAGAGGGAGAAAATAGTCCCTGAACTGAATGGTCGACACCCAGAGTTGAGCAAGCTGGATTGCCTTGTTTTGAAGCCTTTGGGTTGGGATAGTTAAGGTGGAAAGTTCGTATAGGGGAAGGAATGTGAGAAAAGGTGCAAAGGCCAGAGTTCAAGGCTTCTAGGAGAATGAGAAAACCAGTTTGGTTGGGAGACCAAGAAGCTTGAAAAGGCAAAGAACTTTGTAGCTGTGAGAGATTTCAAGGAAGGCAAAAATCGGAATTGAGGAATCCAACTTTAGGAGCGAAGGTAAGAGGAATGCTCAGATACAGGAGAGGTGTGGGGAGCATCAGCCGGATGGGAAGATAACTCCTGGGGTGAAAATAGAAGATAAAGTGTTTCGAGCCTGTCGCGCGAGTATGCCGTCTGCTTAGGTAAGAATGCCTATACTGACAGACAGACGGAAATCTAATTGGAACCTGCCTGAGATGAGAAGAAGGATTCTGAGATCATCTGCCTAGCTAGGGACATAGGCGAGACTTCAAAATTAGTCAGTTATTTAGCATAAAGTAGGGATTACTATACTCTGAATACAGTTCTTGGATCTGAAAAACGGTTTTTGTTTAGTTCTTTTATTTTTTTTTCTTTTCCTGGTGGGGTATAGAGGACAGGGTTGTGCTGTGTAGTCCAGGAGCATTTTTATATTCAAGTGTTCTTGTTTGTTTTTAAAAAGATTTTATTTATTTATTTATTTATTTATTTTGGTTTGTCGAGACAGGGTTTCTCTGTAGCTTTGGAGCCTGTCCTGGAACTAGCTTTTGCAGACCAGGCTGGCCTCGAATTCACAGAGATCCGCCTGCCTCTGCCTCCCGAGTGCTGGGATTAAAGGCGTGTGCCACCACCTCCCGGCTAAAAAGATTTTATTTTTAACTATGTGTATGTGTGTGTCTGTGTGTAGGTACAGGCATATGAGTGAAGGTGCCCATGGAGTCCAGAAGAGGGCATTGAATGTCTTAGAGCTGGAGTTACAAGTGGCTGTCAACCACCCAGTGTGGGTACTGGCTGCTCAGCCTGGTCCACTCAAGAATAGTATGTGCTCAGATTCCCTGAGCCGTCTCTTCAGTCTGTGTTCTTCTTAGGCTTTAATGGGAGCCAGGTTCCCATTAAATGTATTATAATTCTTTCTAATTTTTACATTGTGGTGATTTTTAACATGTTCAAGAAAAACTCATTCTAGAAAAGAACATGATTTACAAGGATCATAGTAGTAACTTGAACTAAAAGTCAATTTTTTTCAGTGCAAAGTAAATTATTTAGATGTACTTTGCCTTTTCACTTTTCCTAGGATCGTTTTTCATCTACTGCGCTTTGCATTTTACTTGTCAGAGTTTTCCTGTTAGACTTTGGTACTGAGCAGGTCCTGTGGACACAGAAACTTCCTACAGAATCTAGAAGATAGGAAATTTTGAGGAAACAAATGTTGTGTGTGTGATCATGTGTCTCTGTCGTGTCCCTCCTGCTCCCTGTCAAACCTTGGGACTTGAGCAGTTTGGGTCCGTGCTTTATGTGGCATTAGCTCTCCAGTTGGGGGAGAGTTTTAAAGGCCTGTAGAGCAAACTCCAAAGAGGCAGAAATATTTCTGTGTTGGAAAATTATCATCATATACTTCCTTGCTATATGAAAATAACTATACATTCTGTGACTCTCATAGTTTGACCCTTTATTTGATGAAGATCAAGATGCAGATCAGTTTGTGCCTCAGTTATTTTGATGTGTTGTATATATGTGATATAAAAATAAAAGATGTGGTAATTAATAGCCGCTGTCTTTAGAAGTTGGCTTTTCTTTTTCCTCATTTGCTCTTTCTCATTGACTGACAGTATCTGGAGAGAGGGTGAGTGGCAGTCCAAGGCTCCTTAAACTAAATGTAATGGGATTAGTTTGCTTTTGGTGGTGTTGAGACAAGGTTTCACTGTGTAGCCTTGGCTGGAATTCTCCACAGAGACCAGCCTGGCCTTGAACCAGATCCACCTGCCTCTGCCTCCCGAGTGCTGGGATTAAAGGCGTGCGCCAATACCGCCTGGCCTCATTTTTTTTTTTTAGACTTAAAAAAAAATTTAAGTCATGTGTATGTGTATGGAATGTTTGGAGGTCAGAAGAGGGCATCTGGTGCCCTGGAACTGGAGTTACAGGCAGTTGTGAGCCATGGCATGGATTTGGGGACTGTATTTGGGAATCCTGCAAGAGCAGGATTCACTCTCAACCTCTGAAACATCTTTCCAGTTCTGGTTTTTCTTTCTTTCATTTTTTCCCCTTCAGCCCAGGCTGGCTTTGAACGTTCATCATTTCCATGCCACAGCTGACACGCTGCAGTTGTGAAGAACGGATGCCAGATGTGTTTTTTGAATAATGATATTTTATGAGCATAGGCATTTTTGGTGCTAAGTTCTCAAGAATTAGTGTAAAACCAAAGGTGGGTTAGTTAACTTTGTTGACATAGCTCTTAAAGTCCTTTAAGAAGACTGAAAAATGGATAAATGCTAGAAGCTCTAGAGACTGCTAGGGCTTTAATCTTTCATTAAATTAAGTCTATAGTGGTAATTATTTTGGAAAAAAATTGTTTATTTTCCTTTAAGGTTTAATATAGACCTTGGATGTCCAATTTCCTATTACAACATTTTTTTTTCTATTTGGACTAACCAGATATATTTGAAGCAGTTTTATCTGTTTTGTTTTTTCATATATGGTTTTATGTAGCCCAGGGTGGCCTCCAACTTGCTGTGTGGCGTATAGTTTTAGTTAGCCTTAAACTCCTAACCCTCTTGCCTGTACCTCCCAAATGCTGGGATCCAGGTCTATGTGTGCCTCCAGGCCTGCCTTGAAGTTTTATCTTTGATATTTTCCGTTTTGTTTTTTTATTAACAGAGATGGATGATGAAGATTGTGAAAGGAGAAGGATGGAATGTTTAGATGAAATGTCCAATCTTGAGAAACAGTTTACAGATCTCAAAGATCAGTAAGTATCGACTGTAGAAGGTCTTTGTCGCTGCGTCTCAGGGGTATTATTTTTACTGGCACAAGGGCAATTACATGGTCTCCACTGTGTTCCCTTCTGTGTTTTATGGGAACAGACCGATCTGATCCGAAGGAGGCTTCAGTTATTGTTAACACGTTGGAGACCTCATTAACTAAACAGAGTTTTGAGGCAAGTAAGTTTTTGGGGGTAGGCTAGACTAGATGCCTGGAATGTGGGTGTTGGTGATTCAAGTGTTTGTATTGTTGCACATTTGGTGCTAATCTGCATTATTCATTCCTTTGTTAAATAATTGGCTGAAGATTTTTCTCTCTGGTGCTGGAGATGAAACCATGTACGTGATAAGCAAGTGCTCTGCTGCTGAGCTATGGCCCCAGATCCCTCTTTTTACTTTTTCTTTTGAGGCAGGGTCTGGCTAAGTTGCCCAGGCTGGCTTTGAACTCGCTTTATAACTCAGGTAGGCCTTGAGTTTATGATCCTTCTAACCAAGCCTCCAGCGTAGCCGGGTTTACAGCTCTGTGCCACCAGACTGAGATACCATTTTTAAAATTTTAGAATAAAGTATTGTCCTCCAGTTTTCTATTTGGTAATTTGATTTTATATCTTAACATTGAATAGTGTGTATATTACCTATTTCACATGTGTGTTACTTAATTTACTTGTAACAACTCTGTAAGGCTAGAAGGTAGTCTTCCATTTTAATAACGAAGAAACTGATGCTCAGAGAAGTTTATTTGTTCCTATAGTTTATCAAAAAGTGTCAATAAAGCCAGGGCTTTTGCCTCTAGTTTTACAAGTGCATTCCCCTAAAGGCTCCATCTTTGGAGGAATTGTTATAGAATGGAAGAGCATAGGCTCTGATGAATCAGATTTGAATGCATTTTAAAAAGTTGTTCTCTTTCTCTCTGTGTGTGTGTATTTCACATGTATGTATGTCTGTGCATCAGAAGGCACAGAAGGGGGCCAGAAGAGGGCGTTGGGTTCCTAGTGGCTGGAATTACAGGTGATTGTGAGCTGCTATTTGCGTGTTGGGAGTCAGCCTCCCATCTCTGGAATAGCAGCTCTTAACTACTGAGCCATCTCACCAGTTTCTAAATTAGGCTTTCTTTCTTTCTTTTTTTTTTTTTTTTTGGTTTTTTGAGACAGGGGTTTTCTGTAGCTTTGGAGCCTGTCCTGGAACTAGCTCTTGTAGACCAGGCTGGCCTCGAACTCACAAAGATCCGCCTGTCTCTGCTTCCCAAGTGCTGGGATTAAAGGTGTGTGCCACCACCGCCCGGCTAAATTAGGCTTTCTCAACAGATGTAAAGGTTGCTGGGAACAAGTTCAGTGCTAGGGAACTTGCCAAGCACAGGAGGTTCGAAAGCCCTGTTTGATGCACAGCAACAGAAGTTAATATGTAAATAAATATGTCTGTCCATACATAAAAACAATGCTGTTAGTGATCTCACAATCCACTGTGAAGTTATTCGTCAGTGTTCTATTGTTCTGAAGAGACACCGTGAGCACAGTGACTTCTATGACAGAAAGCATATAGTTGGGGCTGGCTTACAGTTTCAGTTAGTCCATTATCATCACGGTGGGAGCATGGTGGCAGGCTGACAGACATGGTGCTGAAGAAGTAGTTGAGTTCTACATCTGGATCCACAGGCGACAAGAAGAGAGTGTGACAGTGGGCCTGACTTGGGCTCTTGAAACCTCAAAGCCCAGCCCCAGTGACACTTCCTCCAACAAGGCCACACCCCTAACCCTTCTTAAGTAGTGCCACTCCCCTCATGACTAAGCTTCCAGTATATGAGCCCAAGGGGCCATTCTCATTCAGACCACCACAAGGAACTATCTGTAAAAGTCTTTGCCCTTTGCTTGGCATATGTTAGGTGTCTAAGAGATACTGACTTTTCTCCCCACTTGACTTCCTTTTTGCTTTTAGTCCTGGAGATTGAACGCAAGGCCTTGCCTGTGCTAGGTGAGCACTCTGTCGCTGAGCTACGCCAGCAGCCCAGCTTCTCCATTTGAGACAAATCCTGCTGAAGTGTTGGTGCTAGCCTCCACTCCACTGTTGGCCTCGGCCTCCCGAGCAGGGGCCAGCGTGCTTGTGCGTCCCCCACACTTTCATTCGCTCCTCCGCTTCCCGGTTAATGCCAGAGCTCTTGTGAAATTGGTGCCACACAGATGGATCTCTTCTGAGTTCTCTCTCTTTTTTTTTTACCTTGTGTGCCGGCTTTTTTTATATCAGCTTGACACAATGTAGGGTTATCTGTGAAGAAGGAATTTCTTTTTAAAGATTTGTTTTATTTTATATGTATGACTATTTTGCCAGCATGTGTGTCTGTATACCACATGTGTGCCTGGTGCCATGGAAGCCAGAGGAGGGCATTGGGTCTCCTGGAGCTGGACTTGCAGATGGTTGTGAGCCACCGTGTGGCTTATGGGGATTGAATCCAGGTCCTCTGGGCAAACAAGAAGGGCTCTCAACCATTGAGCCATCTCCCATTCCGGAAGAAAGAACCTTAATCAAGAAATTCCTCCATAGGATTGGGCTATGGCAAATCTGTAAGGCATTTTCTTGATTGATGATTCATGTGGGAGGGCCCATCCCATCCCATCCCGTTGTAGGTAGGTGGTGTCTGGGTTGGTGGTCCTATTATGTATAAGAGAGCAGGCTGAGTAGGTCTTGGGAAGTAAGCCAGTAAGAAGCACTCTTTCATGCGCTCTGCACTGGTTCTTGCCTCTAGGTTGATACCTTGAGTTTCTTCCATGACTTTCCTGGATGATGGACTATAAGCTGTAAGATGAAATAAACCCTTTCCTTCCCAAGTTGCTTGTGGTCATGGTGTTTATCACAGCAATAAAAGCCCTAACTGACAGTGGAGACTGGATCTTGCTGTCTTGACTAGCCTGGCCACAAAGTTGGCATTCTACTGCCTCCATTTCCTGAGTACTGGGATTGCAAGTGTCTACCATGCTCAGTGCAGGGTGGTGGGAGTGATGAGGTGAGGTGGGTGATTGAGAGGACATAGAGTAGATTTAGTAGAATTATCAGGTTAGAGTGAGCAAGATGTTTGCCTGTTTATTGCCATTTCTTCTCTTAACTTTCATTGGTGTTAGAGAGGAATATGAGTATTATTTCCTGTCAGTTTAACATTAAAAATTAAAAAGTGTATTATTTTGGCTTTGATACACATGATATGTATATATATGTATGTGTATATATATATATGTATTTTTAAACACACACACACACAATTGGCATTCCAGGTAAACCTAGACCACATAGCAAGACCCTTTTGTTTTTTTGTTTTTTCGAGGCAAAGTTTCTCTATGTAGCCCTGGCTATCCTGGAATTTGCTCTGTACACTAGGTTGGCCTCTAACTCATAGAGACTTGCCTGCTTCTACCTTTTGAGTTCTGGATTAAAAGGTGTGTGCCACTATCACCTGGCAGCATAATGTTTTTTTGTTTTTTTTAAATATTTTTTATGGTTTATTTAACTTTATTTTAGGTGCATTGGTGTGAAGGTGTCAGATCCCCTGCAACTGGATCTTCAGACAGTTGTGAGCTGCCATGTGGGTGCTGGGAATTGAACCCAGGTCCTCTGGAAGAGCAGTCAGTGCTTTTAACCACCTAGCCATCTTTCCAGCCCCCAGTATAATGTTTTATTGTATAGATTTACATTATTGTAACATGTTTGGTGTCATGCCTGTAATTTCAACACTTGAGAGGTAGAGATAGGTGGATTGGCATTCCAGGTAAACCTAGACCACATAGCAAGACCCTTTTAAAAAAGATTTCCATTACCAATTTTGTATTAAAATTAGTTTAAGTCCATTTGGGCAACATAGAGAGTTTAGCACATTCTGGCAGAGAGGAGGCAATTGTATGTGTGTGTGTGTTTAAAGAATTACTTTAAATGATGTGTATGTGTGAGCAGGGGTGTGTTTGGGGATGAACATGCACACATGAGTGTGAAGATGCTTGTGGAGGTCAGAAGTTGGATTCCCTGCAGGTGGTTGTGAGCGACTTGCACATGCCTACTGAGAATCAAACACTCACTCCTAATCACTGGAATGTTTCTTCAGCCTCAAATTTGGGCTTTTGTATTTTAGCAGAAGTAACCCATGAATGAAGAATTCTCATGCAGTTGATTAAAGTTTCCCTGTTAATCTTGTGAGGTGTCTTGTAGAGCTACCCAGCAAAGGAAGACTGCTTCAAGTTCTCATATGTGGGACAGCTTTGCAAGTAGTCATGGAATCCAATCTTGTTCACCTTGGGCCACGTTGCTTTGCTGGTTCACCTTGACCATTTGAAGCTTCGTTCTTCTCTGGATGTATTAGGAGTAGATCCATGACTATCGCATAGGAATGTTTTTCCTTGAGGAATTGATTTGTAGAATGGCGTATCAGAAAAACATTTAAAAAATTTTTAAATTGGATTTTAAGTCTTTACTTTTTCATCTTGCTCCAAATGTCTTGCTTATTTTTAGCCTGCCATGCTGTGTATCTCTGTAGGGTGTCTTAAAGCTTTAGAAGAGATAGGGAATGGTACAATTGTGCTGCTCCTCCTCCTGTTCTAGCGCTCTGCTTAAAGCAGCCAGCCCAGCCGCTGCAGTTTCTGTAGTGTGGAAGTAATGTCTTCCACCACCCTCAGTCACTGAAATTATTTACATTTAGATTTATTAATTTTCTGTATACATTTTGCCTGCATATGTGCCTGGTGCCCTCAGAGGTCAGAAGAGGACATTAGATCACCTGGACCTGGAGTTAGGATGGTTGTGAGCCACCACCGGGTGCTCTAGTTCCCTCATTCATTTTACTACTTGACAATGAGCAAATGATTGAGCATTTGCTCTATAATAAATGGTAATACTTACTGTTGAAGGACATGTATTTTTTGAATTCCAAGCTTATAGAATTTATATTGATTTTGAGGAATCTGCTTTTTGGAAAGGTTAGATGAGCTGGTCATGATGGCAGATGCCTGTAATTCCAGTGCTAGGAGGTTGAGGCAGGAAGATGGAAAGTTCTGAGCTGGCCTGGGATACACAATGAGACCTTGTCTTTAAAAAGTTATATAACAGGCCAGGCAGTGGTGGTACATGCCTTTAATCCCAGCCGTCAGGAGGCAGAGGCAGGTGGATCTCTGTGAGTTCGAGACCAGCCTGGTCTACAAGAGCTAGTTCCAGGACAGGCTCCAAAGTTACAGAGAAACCCTGTCTCGAAAAAACAAAAACAAAACAACAACAACAAAAGGTTATATAACAGACTATTATTAATTTATACCTCTTCATTTAAATTCCATCACAAATTCAGAGGGCTCTTTCAGTATTTCGTATATATTTGGCATTCTTCAGGTGTGTTATCTTCCTGTCAGTGTTTTATTGAGTTTTCTTTAAAATCTGTTGGAATTTTTATAAAGCTATAAATCATATTTTTGACTTTATGTTTATGATTGGAGTTTGAGCCCAGGAAGCTTTAACCCAGATGTAGGAGTGTATTATTTAACAGTTAGTTCTACAAATCATATGTTGTTGTTGCTGAGGTACCACATAGACAGAAGTGGACTATTTATTATATTAACACTCAAACTTGCCTTGCCATTTAAGAATGAGCCTATTAGAGGCAGAGGCAGGAAGATCTCTGAGTTCGAGGCCAGCCTGGTCTACAGAGCAAGTTCCAGGACAGCCAGGGCTACACAGAAACCCTGTCTCGAAAAATAAAAACAAAGACAAACAAACAAAAAAGAATTAATAGGATTTCGTGTTAAAAAGAACCCTATATTGTAGGATTATTTTAAAGAATAGTTTCTCATATACGGAATCTTTTTGCATCAGCTGGTAAGGGTTTTTTTGTTTGTTTGTTTTGTTTTTAAACCTGGTATTGCTGAGTGAACCCCATGCCTTGTACATTCTAGGTAAGTGTTATATTTCTGGCTACTTCCTTTAAAAGATTAAAACACTTTTCCTAAGTTTTCTTTTCCTACAGTGTCTAAAGCATATCCATGAGTAGGGACAATAGAGACCCATACCCATTTTTCATTTCCTCCTTTTTAAAAGCATTTGTTTATTTATTTTTTAGATTGTATTTATTATACTTATGTTTTTTAAAATTTTATGTGTATTTGTGTTTTACCCACATTTGTGCCTGTGTACCATGTGTGTGCAGTGCCTGTGATGGCTATAAGAGGGTATGAGATCCCCCTAGACTGGAGTTACAGATGGTTATTAGTTACCATGTGGGTGCTGGGATTTGAACCTGGGTCCTAGTATCTGTGTGTGTGTGTGTGTGTGTGTGTGTGTGTGTGTGTGTGTGTGTATGAGAATGTAGTGTATGTGTGGGTACACTTGGGCCATGGTGCCCATCAGAGGACAGGTGGCAGGAGTCAGTTCTCTTCCTTCTACTCCGTGAGCTCTGAGGATCAAACTCAGGTCATCAGTTTAGGTAGCAAATGCCTTTACCCATTGAACTGTCTTACTGGTCCTAAGGCGTAGCCCAGGCTGCCTTCCAGCTTGTGATCCTGTGCTTCTGCCTTTTTAGCGTATCCCCCAGAGCGTGCCTCCACAACAGGCTTCTTTTTCCCTTTTCTGTAGTTTATTACATCGTAGTCCAGGCTTTGCAGAGCTCACTAAAGGCTCTTTCTAGCTCCATTGTCCAAATGCTGGGATTGCAGCAGCCTTGTGTGGTGCTTTCTGTGCTTTCTTTGTCCATTAACTAATTTTATTTCACTTTCTTCATTTCTAGTTGGGTTGAGTTATGTACCCCAGATTCTGGGCTTTATAATCATCCCCTTGCCCCATGGCTATTTCCTCTTTGTTTTTAAACACTAACTAGAAGCCATGCATAGTCACTTTTACCTGTAATATTGGCACTCAGGAGATTGGGACAAGACCTCTGAGTTGGAGGCCAGCCTGGTCTACGCAGTGAGTGTTAGACTAGCTTGAGTGTCTCTAGTGAGACCTGTCTCACATTACCAGAAACAACAAACAGAAATTAAGCTGGTGACTATGGCACTGTGGAGAACACCAGGGATTTACGTACTTTGACAGTAATATCATATATGCCCAAAATTAATGTCAAATTTTAATGTCTTAATTGTCAAAAAGTAATGTCTTAATTTTTGCTTTGTTAAGACTTTATAAAGAGCGGTTGAGTCAGGTGGATGCGAAACTCCAAGAAGTCATAGCTGGAAAAGCCCCAGAGTATTTGGAACCACTGGCTACTTTACAAGAAAATATGCAGATTCGCACAAAGGTGGCAGGTAGGACAGTGACACTTTGACTTTGTGACATTGTTTGGGTGACTATGTTGCAGATGGCTTAGGTCCAGGTATCTGCCACCTGCCTTGACAGAACGGACAGCTGATTATGTCCCTAGATCACTTGTGGCTTGGCATTGAGTATACACATCTATAGTTATTGGCTTGTCATGTCTGCATGTGCGCCTGTGCATGGCCTTGCTGCCTATTTTATAAGAATAGCACTTGGGCATCTGCCCGATGGGAGCATTTTGTGCATATGGTGGAGTGTGTACTCCAGCCGCAGACGTGTTTGCTGTTGATGGGATTACAAATGTATGTCTACATTTATGATTCATTCCAAAGGTGCTTATAGCCAGTGTGCTCCTGCCCTTGGGAGGCTGAGGCAGGAGAATTTGTGTCAGTCCCAGACCAGCCTGAGCCACATAGTCAGGTTCAGGGCAGTCTGACAAACCCAGCCAAGAAAATGTGTGTGCTCACTGTCAGTCAGCCAGGGTATCAAAGCCTCTTCTTCTCTGGGCGGTGGTGGCGCACGCCTTTAATCTCACCACTCAGGAGGCAGAGACAGGTGGATCTCTGTGAGTTCGAGGCCAGCCTGGTCTACCAGAGCTAGTTCCAGGACAGCCAGATAGGAAAGTCTCTTTTCTCTGCTGCTGTGGGGAATTTCACAGCAACAAAAGACCTCCCCAGTTGCTCAGTGCTGTTATGAAGGTACAGCTAATACCTGGCATTAGAAACCATGTCACCTCTAATCAGTGATGGTGTTACTGACACAGTGTAGTTCAGTGGTAGAAATCTAAGTACTCTTGTTTGGTTTTAAGTCTGTATAAGTAATATATTTTAAGTGTGTTGCCTCAGGATCCTCTAGATACTGCCCTGGCTCAGCCTCCTGAGGAACTGATTTTTTTTTTTTGTTTGTTTTGTTTTGTTTTTTTTCAAGACAGGGTTTCTCTGTAGCTTTGGAGCCTGTTCTGGGGCTAGCTCTTGTAGACCAGGCTGGTCTTGAACTCACAGAGATCCGCCTGCCTCTGCCTCCCGAGTGCTGGGATTAAAGGCGTGCACCACCACCGCCCGGTGAGAAACTGATTTTTCTTTTCAAATATAGCATTATTTTTAAAAAATGTTTGAGCGAGATATTGTAGAACAGGGAATTAGCTTTCAGTTGGAGAATTGACAAGATTTTTTTTCAACCTAGTATGTTGGTGTGGTTAAACTCTAGTCTGTTTGTAACTGGGACGCAACCACAGAATTGTGTCCTAGTTTTCATGATTAAGGTATATATACATTTAAGATCAATTATGATCTTTTCATGGTTGAACTAAAAACTAAACTTTAAAGATACTGATTGATTATCTTTTTGGGACATGAATTGATCTTTAGTATACCTGTTATATAAATACCTAACACATTGTTGGTACATTCTTTTGTACTAGTTGTACATTAAGCCAAATTTTATTCTTGAGTATTTAATATTTACTTTAAGTAGCCTACATCTTTGGATTAACTTATCTTCAAAGGAAAAAAAAATGTTTCTGATTTTCCTCTTTAGTCTTTTAAAGAAAACATTGTTTGAATTAGTCACTTTGTTCCTATGTGTCCACCCTGTGTGGCACTTGGATTTTGTGGAATTGTTTGGGTGGATATGTTGCAGATGGTGTAGGTCCAGGTATCTGCCACCCTCCTTGACAGGACAGACAGCTGTTTATGTCCCTAGGTCACTTGTGGCTTGGCGTTGAGTATACACATCTAGAGTTACTGTCTTGCCACGTCTGCATGTGCGCCTGTGCATGGCCTTGCTGCCTGTTTTATAATGTTACTTGTTCCCTGTTGGGAGCGCTCTCAGCATGATCTGCCTTGTTCCGCCAGTTTGCACAGCCTGTCTTCCTTTGGACTCTGAAGAGCCTAGTTTGGATACAAGGGTTTGACAGAGTAAAGTATCCATTTCTTGCTTTGATTATGTATGCCCAATGAAACCAGAGTTTATTGCCTGTTTCCCTTCTGTTAGGAGAAAGCTGAGGATTGTTTTTATCAGAAAAGGATTGTACTTTTTTTTTTTGATGATTCTCTAGCAAACATTTGGGAGTGTTCTTGGAAGTATGAGGCAAAACAAAAAGTAACTGTATGACTTCTTCCTAGCTCATGAACTCTTATTTTCATCTTCTTTGATATGTGTTTTGATTCTTTGTTTTCAATTTTTTTTTTTTTTTTTTTTTTTTTTAGATTTTAAGGATAAAGTTAGAATTGTTTGTGACTTTCTTACTGACTCATACTATGGTGGAGACAGAGTATAGGAAAATACCGATGACTCTTTGTTGCCTACATAATCAGAATCACTGTGCTTGGTTGCAGGCATCTACAGAGAGCTCTGCCTAGAGTCTGTGAAGAACAAGTACGAATGTGAAGTCCAGGCTTCACGCCAGCACTGTGAGGTACCGTCGTCCTGTCTAACTTTGAGTCCTTTCTGAATAGAGTGCCTTAAAAAGTAAATAGAGTGAGGGAAACAGAATTCAGTGGCGCTTTAGCTCATCCCTTGGTGAGCTTTAAAAAGTGCAGTGGAAGCTGGACTGGAGACAGGGCTCAAAGGAACACAAGAAAGACTTATGATAATTTTAGAAGTTTTTCAACTGTTACTTTAAAAAAATATTTGCGCTATGGTACTGGGAACCATCCTAGAGCTCGGTACGCTCTGTACACGTGAGTGCTGCCCTGCTGAGCTGCCCACAGCCTGCGGCCATTGCTGTAGAGAGCTGGGGAGTGGCCATGCTGTCAGACAACTGAAATTAGAGTATAATTAGCACAATATAGAACTTTGTGCCAAAAATGAATATGGCATAGTGCAGCTAGGACATTGGGCTATAGAATTAAGTTTTGACGGTCAGACTGGTTTCCACATTTTAGGGTAACATTTTCTATGAGAAAAAATATAGATGTGTTTTCTTTATGCTATGTTTATATTGAATTGTGTTTATAAACATCATGCTCATTTTGCAAATAACTTTTCTTTAGACTTAGATATCTTAAAAGACTGAGACAAGAATAAATAAGGGGACACGTTCTAGAATGACTCCTACTTTTAATTAAAAAATATTATTTTATGTGTATGTGTGTTTTGCCTGAATGTATGTCTGTGCACCTGTGTGGCCTGGTATCTTGAGAAGTTGAAAGAGGGCATTGCATCCTCTGGAATTAGGGTTATAGATGATTGTAAGCCACCAGTGGGTGCTGGGGATCTAACCTGGGACTTTTGCAAGACCAGCAAGTGCTCTTAATCACTGAACCATCTCTCCAGCCTCTAACCCTCCTTATTTTAATGTGCCATTCTGAATATGTATAAAAGCAGTGGATCCTATTGCTTTGTGTGTGTGTGTGTGTGTGTGTGTGTGTGTGTGTGTGTGTGTGTGTGTGACAAGATCTCCAAACGTAGCCGTACCTAGACTGTAATTTGATATGTAGACCTACTGGCCTTGAACTCCCAGAGCATCTGTCTCCCGAGTGCTAGGATTAAAGGTGCAGACCTTTAATGCACCACACTCAGGCTACTGTTGCTTTTTTCCCTCCTTCTTGAGGCAGAAGCTTACTATGTAGTACAGGTTGCCCTTGAACTTTCCATCCTCCTGCCTCTGCTTAAAGATAGTGATAACAGGTGTGCCACTATGCCAGGCACATTAGTAATATTTTGTTTAGTTGTTTCATTCCTTTGTTTATAGGTAAAATTTAATTTCCAAATTTCAGTACTTTTTTGATTTCAGGATGTATAAGATGAGCTAGGAATAATTGATATTTTCTGTGCTGTAGAAATATGAATTTAAGACTTTAGCTGTAGTTCTACGTGTGTTAAGTGTATTTGTGATTTAAAGAATTTTTATTTATTTTTATTTTATTTGCGTGGGTGTTTTGCTTGCTATGTACCAAGTGTGTGCAGTGCCCAAGGAGGCCAGAAGAGAGCATTGGATTCTCTTGAACTGGAGTTATAGTCAGTTAGCCTGCATGTTGGTGCTGGGTACACTGTGGAGTACTTCTGTAGGCTTTCATTGACTTTATGATCTGTTCTTTATTTTTTGTGATGCTACAGATTTAATCAAGGGCTTTGCTTGCTAATATTTATGAGCAGGGTTTTATAAATTTGGAATATTACTGGTGCTATATTTTTATTGGATTCTGATGGGGAATGCACAATTTTGCTATGTCTCATTACTGGTGATGTTACGTGGATCATTTGATTGGAATTGCAATTTTCTCTAAGTAAGCTTTAAAACTGTGCAAAGAACTTCTCTTAACAACTTTCTATTTATTTGTTTGTTTGTATTAATATGAAGCCATTGCTTCTTTATTTTTGTTTGTTTTGCCTACTACTTCCTGATAGAAATATGTTAAAATTTCTATATGTGTGTCTTAGTTAGGATTTTATTGTTATATGGAGGCAACATGACCATGGCAACTCTTACAAGGAAAACATTTAATTAAGGGCTGGCTTACAGTTCAGAGGTTCAGTTCATTGTCATGGTGGGCAACATGGTGGCATGCAGGCAGACATAGTGCTGGGGAAGGAGCTGAGTTCTACATCCACAGGTAGCAGAAGGAGACTGTGTACTACACTGGGTATAGCTTGAGCATATATGAGACCTCAAAGCCCGTCCCTCCAGTGACACATGTCCTCCAATAAGGCCACACCTCCTAATCCTTCCTAAACAGTTTCACCAACTGGATACCAAGTATTCACACCTGTGAGCCTTTGGGGGCCATTCTTACTCAAAGTACAACAGTATCTATTTTAACAAATTTATCATCTTTTTAGACAGTGTTATAGAGCTACTCTCATAGCAACTTTCAAGCGTGCAGCGTGTTACTGGTACCAGTAGTCACCACTGTTGTGCAGTAGGTCCAGGACCTAGTCCTCTTCTCTAAACCTGTGTCTTTTGACCAGCGTCTCCTGTTCCCTTCCTACCCCAGTGCCTGGTGGCTCCCAGCCTAGCCTCTGCTGCTATGAGTTATTACTGCATTTTTTTCATTTGAGTTCATATATAAGTAAGGTCCTACAGCATTTGTCTTACCTCTTTCTGGATTGTTTTACTTAGAATAAGGTTCATCCATGTCACAAGTAACAGGATTTTGTTCTCTGTAAAGGCTAAATAACATTCCATCATTTTTATATGGATATTTTCTGTGCATCACATTTTCTTTATTCATCTGTGGGTGGTCAGTTAGGTTGATTATTCCATAGCGTGGGCATCGTGAATAATGCCGCAGTGAACGTGGGTGTGCATCTGCCTCTTGGACATATTACATTATTTTCCTTTTTGGCTTTTGAGGCAGTGGGCGACGACCATGAGCTCCTGCTTCTGCTTCTGCCTCTGGTGTTGTCATTTCATGTGCTCTCTACCCACCGTGCTAGGTGTTGGCTGTTGTCAGTGGATTTTAAAAACTAGTGTTCCTTCCCCTCCCCTCCCCTCCTGTCCCCTCCCCTCTCCCCT
>PVIU01000328.1:134007-207364 GCA_004026605.1 Ondatra zibethicus | reverse complement strand
ATAATCGGGAAACTTCCACAATGTGCAACAAATGACAGAGACAACTGACTACCTGGGCAGTCACCCAAAGTCTCATTTGCAATGTTGAAGCGACCAACTTTGGCTAAGGCCTAAAGTAACTGACATACCATTTTTAAGAGTAAGAAACTTTTCAAAACTATCTTACCCTGTCTTGGCAGGATATGACAGTTCTGTTTTATCCATTTACGGATACTCGGTATCTCTGTTAGTGGTTGAGGTATGGGCATTTCCTTGCCCAGAGGCTAGTTCTGCCAAGAAGAAAGGCTCCAGATGGAGTGTTTCTGGTGCTCAACATTCTCTCGGGAATAGATTGGTGTTACCAGGAGTGAGTGTGTCTCATTGTTGCGAAACTACGAAACTCTAGATTATATTAAAGGCCATTTTCTACAGCTCCTTGAAGAGGTTGAAGATTATCTATCTATACTGAATATAATCTCTATGTATTTAAAGAACCTGATTAGTTTAATCATAAATATAACAAACATAGATGACTACTGATCTATAATTCTCAATACCTATCTAACTTAAAGACTAAGATAATAAACAACTGTGCAATAAATGAGGACGATGACTTTTAAACATAGACAATGTATAAGTATCTTTGGGGTGGGCCAGTTTATAACACTCTTTCTGAGCCTGGGTAGTTGCAGCATTGGTCAGCCTGCCAGCTGTTTCTTGTCCTCACTACCAGGGTGTGCTCTCCAGCATTGCCCTTGCTAGTTCACCCCTTGCAGCAGGGAGCAAGGGGCGGGGCTAGTTCTCCTGCTTTCACATCCCACACCTATACTTTTAGGGCCAGGTCTAGCAGGTCCTTACCTCCCAGTTGAGCAGGGGCCACTCTCCCAAGTGCTGCAGCTGGTGAGGGGCAGTGCTGCTCTTAGGATCTTAGGGCCAGCTCTCCTACCTGCCTCAGGCATTGGGTGGGTCGGGCATCTCTCTCCTGCCTATGCCACCATATAGCAGATGGGGGTGGGGCTAGATCTTCCCACTCAGGTTTTCTGGGCTGGCTCACCTGTCACTCCCCCCACCCCAACAGGGTCAGCTCCACTGTGCTGCCCAGAAGAGGTGCAGGGCCTGCTTTTCTGAGTGTTGGAGCTGGTAAAAGGGAGGGTTGGCTTCGTCACCAGTTGGAGGCATAGGGGTAAGGAGGGAGGGTCTCTTTCCCTCACCCCATCACCACGCCACAGACGAGGGAGGAGGAACCAGCTCTGCTGCTGTCCACAGGGTCAGCTCGACTGTGCTGCCCAGAAGAGTTGCAGGGCTCATTTTCCTTTTTTTTGTTTGTGTTTTGAGACAGGGTTTCTCTGTGTAGCCGTGGCTGTCCTGGAACTCACTCTGCAGACAAAGCTGGCCTTGAACTCACAGAGATCTGCCTCCCTAGTGCTGGGATGAAAGGCGTGTGCCACCTTTTCCAACGCTTTTTTCTTTTTGAGATGGGATCTTGCTATGGACTCAAGACTGACCTTGCACTTTTGGTCCTTAACCCTCAACATCCTTAGTGTTGTGAGTGTGTACCAGGCCTGGCTCCTTGCTGCTTTTGAGAAGTCCTTTTGATTGCTGCTCCTGTCCTGTGTTCTTCCTGAATGCATCCAGGGTTTTCCTCTTCATCCGTGGTGTGGGGAGCAGTGAAGCATGGGTCTCTTTTTCCTTCATTGTGCTGGATACTTGGAACTTTTACTTCTTTTGAGATAGGGTCTTCCTTTGTCACCAAGACTGGCTTTGAACTTGTAGTCTTTCTGACAGACTTCCAAGTGCAAAGATTGCAGGAGTCCATTACTTTACCCACTTTCACGGGAGCCTTTTAATCAGGACATTTTCATGTTCTTTTCTGAGAAAAATTTGTATTTTTATTTCTTTTGGATTTAATTTTATAAACTGAACTCTAGTTCATTTGGGGGAGGTTCTTGAGGTGATACCAGTAACTGGTGCATAACAAGTATCATGGAGCTACGCCTGCAGCCATGTAGATAGAGTTAAACTTACTTTTCTACTATCATCCGTTGTATTTGTGGTTGATTTGAAAGTTTACTGTTAGGGTTTTCCTGTAGCCAGGGCCTCAGGTTTGTTCTAAGTTTTTTTTTTTCTTTCAAATTTCAGTACATTGCTTATTTTAAATATTTTTTTAAAATATTAGTTTCTCTCTGTGTGTGTGTGTGTGTGCATGTGCTACAGTGTACATGTCGAGGTCAGAGAACAACTTTATACAGTCAGATCTTTCTTTCTACATTTGTTTTGGTTTTTTGAGACAGGGTTTCTCTGTAGCTTTGGAGCTTGTCCTGGAACTAGCTCTGTAGACCAGGCTGGCCTCGAACTCACGGAGATCCGCCTGCTTCTGCCTCCTGAGTGCTGGGATTAAAGTCATGTGCCACCACTGCCCGGCCATTTTCTTCTACTTTTCCATGGGTTCTAGGGATCGAATTTAAATCGCAAGGCTTGTACCATAAGTGACTTTAACTGCTGGGCCATCTTGCCAGCCTAAGGTATTATTGAGACAAGGTTTCAGGTAGCTTAGCAGACCTTAAAGTCACTTATGTAGCCATGCTAGCCTTGAACTCCTGATCCTCTTGCCTTCACTTCCTAAGTCCTGGAATTACAGGCATGCACCACCAATCCTGGCTTCTGCGGTGTGTCACTGCTACTCCTTCAAAATCTCCCAGGGCTCCTATCCCGAAGGAAGCTGAGAACTTTGAGGCGCTTAAGGCCAGAACTACCAAAGGGAAGTTTATTCTGAACACAGGTCAGTGTGAAGTTAGTATAAAAATGGAACCTTGGGGTCATTATCCTGGGATTCCTCATTAATGAGAACAGTAGAGATGTCAGCCTGGGGAGGGACTAATGAATAGATTCAGTCAGTCTAGGTGTGAGAACAGAGGGGGTAGTAAAGTTAAAGACAAAATCCCCACCGCCCCCCCCCCCGACAGAGCAATTGCAGGCACAGGTTGTGCGCTTTTTTTTTTTTTTAAAAGGTGTCCTTTGGCTTCTGGCTGCTCAAGTATGATTTCTCTCTCTCTCTCTCTCTCTCTCTCTCTCTCTCTCTCTCTCTCTCTCTCTCTCTATTTATCTCTATCTCTCTCCATGGGGAGGCTTCTCAGGGTCTTCTAGGGTTAGAAAATAAGGGAAAAAAAGTGTGTGAATGTTAATCTTCATTGTGAACTTGCCTGGATTTGGAAACAGACCACTGGGCATGTTTGTGAGGCTGATTCGGCTTCATCCCAGAGATGCAGGGATGGTTCAACATATGAAAGGCTGTCAGCGTAATCCACCATATAAACAAACTTAAAAATAAAAACCACATGATTATGTCATTAGATGTTGAAAAAGCTTTCAACAAAATACAACATCCTTTCATGATAAAGGTCTTGGAGAGCAGGGATACAAGGAACATGCCTAAACACAATAAAGGCAACATAAAGCAAGTCAACAGCCAACATCAAACCAAATGGAAAGAAACTCAAAGCGCTCCCACTGAAATCAGGAACAGGACAAGGTTGTCCACTCTCTCCATCTCTATTCAGTATAGTTCTTGAGGTCCTAGCTAGAGCAATAAGACACCAAAAGGGGGTCAAGGGGATACAAATTGGAAAAGAAAAAGTCAAACTCTCACTGTTTGCTGATGATATGATAGTTTACATAAGTGACCCCAAAAATTCTACCAAGGAACTTCTACAACTCATAAACACTTTCAGTAATGTAACATGATATGACATTAGCTCAAAAAAAATCAATAGCCCTTCTTTTCACAGATGATAAATGGGCTGAGAAAGAAATCAGAGAAACATCACCCTTCACAATAGCCACAAATAGCATAAAATATCTCGGAGTAACTCTAACCAAACAAGTGGAAGACTTGTATGACAAAAACTTTAAATCCTTGAAGAAAGAAATCGAAGAAGATACCAGAAAGTGGAAAGATCTCCCATGCTCTTGGGTAGGCAGAATTAACATAGTAAAAATGGCAATCTTACTAAAATCAATCTACAGATTCAATGCAATGCCCATCAAAATCCCAGCAAAATTCTTCACAGACCTCAAAAGAACGGTACTCAACTTCATTTGGAAAAGCAGAAATCCCAGGATAGCCAAAACAATCGTGTATAATAAAAGAACTTCTGGAGGCATCACAATCCCTGACTTCAAACTTTTACTACAGAGCTACAAGTACTGAAAACAGCCTGGTATTGGCATAAAAACAGAGAAGTGGACCAATGGAACCAAATTGAAGACCCGGATATTAATCCACACACTACGAACACCTGATTTTTTGACAAAGAAGCAAAAAATATAAAATGGAAAACAGAAAGCATATTTAACAAATGGTGCTGGCATAACTGGATATCAACATGTAGAAGAATGAAAATAGATCCATATCTATCTCATGCACAAAACTGAAGTTCAAATGGATCAAAGATCTCAACATAAAGCCGGCCACACTGAACCTTATAGAAGAAAAAGTGGGAAGTACACTTGAACGCATTGGCACAGGGAACCACTTCCTAAATAGAACCCCAGTAGCACAGACACTGAGAGAAACAATTAATAAATGGGACCTCCTGAAACTGAAAAGCTTCTGTAAAGCAAAGGACACGGTCAACAAGACAAAACGACAGCCTACAGAATGGGAAAAGATCTTCACCAACCCCACATCAGACAGTGGTCTGATCTCCAAAATATACAAAGAACTCAAGAAATTGGACACCAAAAGAACAAATAATCCAATAAAAAATGGAGTATAGACCTAAACAGAGAACTCTCAACAGAGGAATCTCAAATGACTGAAAAACACTTAAGGAAATGTTCAACATCCTTAGTCATCAGAGAAATGCAAATCAAAACAACTCTGAGATTCCATCTTACACCTGTAAGAATGGCCAAAATCAAAAACACTGATGACAACTTATGCTGGAGAGGTTGTGGGGTAAAGGGAACACTTCTGCATTGTTGGTGGGAATGCAAGATGGTACAACCCCTTTGGATGTCAGTGTGCGATTTCTCAGAAAGTTAGGCAACAACCTTCCTCAAGACCCAGTATACCACTTTTGGGTATATATCCACAGGATGCTCAATCGTGCCACAAGGACATGTGCTCAACTATGTTCATAGCAGGATTGTTTGTCATAGCCAGAACCTAGAAACAACCTAAATACCCCTTGAGCGAAGAATGGATAAGGAAAATGTGTTACATTTACACAGTGGAGTACTACATAGCAGAAAAAAAAATGACATATTGAAATTTGCAGGCAAATGGATGTAGTTAGGAAATATCATATTGAATGAGGTAACCCAGACACAGAAAGACAATTAACATATGTACTCACTCATAAGTGTTTTTTAAACATAAAGCAAAGAAAACCAGCCTACAAACCACAATTCCAGAGAACCTAGACAGCAATGAGGATCCTAAGAGAGACATACATGGATCTAATCTACATGGGAAGTAGAAAAAGACAAGATCTCCTGAGTAAATTGGGAGCATGGGGACCATCGGAGAGGGTTGAAGGGGAGGTTAGAGGAAGGGGGGGGTTGGTGGGATAGAGAAAAATGTATAGCTCAGTACAATCAATTAAAAGAAATGACCCACCCTGATTATGGGCAATAGCCATTCCATGGCCTAGAGTCCTGTAGCCAATAAGGAGGAAGATAACTGGGCACTAGTATTATTTCTCTACTTGTTGACTAGATGCATTATGCCCAGCGCCTCAGGGCAGTGGACTGTAGCCCCTTAGACTGTAAGCCAGAATAAACAGTTTTGTTTCCTAAGTTGTCTTTGCCGGATGTATAATTGCCACAGCATTGAGAAAAGTGGCTAATTCAGGGAGGTACTGAAATGTGAATAGATATAAGGCATTTCATTCTGTAATTTATTTCTTTTCCAAAACAGGTTCTCATGTTTCCAGTGTTATGTTTTTGTCTTTTATTTTTAAGACTGGATCCAATATGTAACCTTGGCTAGCCGGAACTCATTATGTAGATCAGGCTGGCCTTGAACTCCCTTCAGCTGGGATTAGAGGTGTGTCTTACCATGCCTTGTTTTGAGGTGCTAAAAATACAACCAAGGGCCTTGTCAATGCTAGTCTAGCACTTTACCAATTAGGCTACATTCCTAGCTCCACCCCCTCCCTGCCCACTGTAGAGTATATATCTAATATTTTAAAAAAGGACTTGAAAGCTTCAAACATTTTAGTTTCTATTTTGGTGGATTTTTAAAAGAAATCATGAAGAATGGCTAGTGGACTTAGAGAATTTCTGCATTGCCTAGAGCAAGTACACCGGTATAAAGGAAGGAGAGTATGCCAGTAACTTCATATTCATACATGCAAAGCCTTATCACTTCAGTACTTGATGTCAGTCATCTCTACTTGGGGAAACTGGATCTGCTGACAGCTGCCATGAGGCCTGTCTCTTGAGGATTATTTTCCTTTTTTCTGTAACTTCTTTATTTCTGTAGCACAATGCAGATATAGTTGGAATATTTCAGAAGACTTTTTATAAGTCAGAGAAATAAGCAAAAGGAAGTATTGAGAGCAGCATGTAATGAGATAATTATTTTCACCCCAGTACATATTTATTTTGTGTATGTATGTGTATGTACATGTTTGTGTGCATGCATGGCCAGAGGTTGACATCTGATGTCTCCTCAGTTAGTCTTCACTTTAGTTTTGGAAACAGGGTCTCTTACTGAGCCTGGAATTTGCTAAGTTGACTAGACTGTCTGGTCAGCAAGCCAGGAATCCCCCTGTCTCTGTATCCCTTGCACGGGGATTACAGGAGTGACCTAGTTGGGATTTCTATGACTGTGAAGAGACACCATGACCATGGCAACTCTTATAAAGGAAAACATTTAACAGAGAGTTAGTCCATTATCGTCATGGTGGGATATGACAGCATGTCCCATGGTGCTGGAGAGTAGCTAAGACTTGTACACCCTACACAGGCAGTAGGAAGTGAACTGAGTCACTAGGTGTGGCTTGAGCCACAAAGCCCACCTCCACAGTGACACAGTTCTTCCAACAAGGCCATACCTACTCCAACAAAGCTACACTTTCTAATAGTGCCACTCCCTATGAGTCTATGGGGGCCAATTACATTCAAATCACCTCAAGGAGTGTACTACTAAACCTGGCTTTTTAAGTGGGGGCTGGGAATCCTAACTGGGGTCCTTGTGCTTTTGTGATAAGCACTTTACTGACTATGCCATATCTCCAGCCCTGATATTTAGGGTTTTATTAAATATTTTAATGTACAAAGCAAGAGGTTTCATTATATTTTCATATATTTGTACCGTGTGCTCTTTCTTTATCCATTCCACCATCCTCTCTTGCCCTCTTTCCTGCATCTGCTGCTATAGTTTTTCATGACATTTGTTTGGCTTTAGCTTTCACTCTCCCATCAGGATACTAACCACACCTCGGCCTCTGAATTGAGATTAGCATGGCAAGTTCAGCGTAGTCTGGCTATAGATAAGCTGCTGTCTCTTTAACTCCTGTCGTTTCCCTATCATGCAGGATAATCTTCAGGTATGTGCAGATTAAATTTCAAATCCGCATTAGAACAGTTCATGACTGACATGGGCATGCTAGCTACCACAGTAGTGTGGCTTCCCCACCTTCCCCGCAAGAAGTCCTATCTATTATAGTAGATTTCATAAGACAGTCAAATCTACAATAACCCAGTAATTTGAGCTAATCTTGTGGGGGTGGGTTTCGATTCTGTTAGAGGTTTGTCCCCTCTTCACCTTCATTGTTGGGATTGAACCTAGGGCCTTGTACATATTGGGAAAGTACCTACCACTGACCTACAGCCGTCTTCTACTTTTAGTTTGTGATAGAATCGTACTAAATTGCCCATGCTGACCTTGAGTTCAGTCTGGAGTCCAGATAGCCCTTGAGCTTGGGATCCTACTGCCTCTGCCATCCATGAAACTGCAATTATAGACCTTCTTTACCATGCCTAGCCGTATAGGCTTTTTATGAAAAGGCCTTTGTATTATATTTATGTACATTTTGTGGCTTTTATAAAAAGAGCTACAGTGGCATACAATCAAAACCAATGAACTGGGCCTTGTAGCCTGGGTTCTAAAACAGTGTTTTTAGAACCTGATCTGGTAAAACAGTGTTTTTGTTTTATTTATTTTACTGTTTCTTAAATTAAAAATTTATTTTTGTGCATATGAATATTTTGCCTCTCTGTGTACCACCTGCATGCCTGGTGCCTGAGGAGGCAAGAGAAAGGTCCTGGATCCCCAAAGTGGAGTTACAAGCAAGTGCGTGGGAGCTGCTGTGGGCGCTGGGGGTTGGGCACGGGTTCTCCGAAAGAGCAGCCAGTGCCTTAATCGTCTACTGCTTGTTTATTTATTTGTTTTGTTTTTCTTGTCTATTTTATTCATGTTTTTATTTTTTGTGTGTGGTGCTAAGGCTTGAACATAGAGCTTTTAATATGCTAGATAAGTGTTCTCCCACTTAGGCTGTATTTCTACCCCACCCTGTTGTTTTAGTAAGTGAATAAGGTGTAATTAATCTATAATTTTATAATTCAATTAACATGTCAGTTTTCTCTAAGTCAGTCTATTGCGTATATATATTCTAGCTGAAATGTATTATTTTATTGAATTACTTTAAATGACTGTAATGTTTTTATCTAAATATTATTCTTTGTCATATATTGCTGTATTTAATATGATGTAGAGACAGTAAAAATTCAGTATCATCCATTTTATTTAATTTTGAAAAGTTTTTTTACTCATGTGTGTATGTGTGTGTGCATGCCCATGGAAGTCAGAAGAAGGCATCAAATCCCCTGGAATTAGAGCTACAGATGGTTGTAAGCCACCATATAAGTGCTGTGAACTAAACCCAGGTCCTCTGCAAGAGCAGCAAGTGCCTTGAGCCATCTCTCTGGCTCCAATTAAGATATTCTTAAACAGGATGTTATTTTACCTAGCTAAATCTATTTTTATAATTGTTCCCTGGTTTTATTTTATATATTGTGCATTTCTTCTTTAAAAGTTTTCAGTTGTGGAACTGAGGACGTAGCTCAGTGGCAGAGCACTTACCTAGCACACACACACCCTCGCTTCAGTCCTCAGAACTGCAAGGGTAAAAATAAGATAAAAAAGCGAGCACAACCATCATGTATTATAGGACTCTAAGTAATTTGGTATTGTTAGTTAAGATGAACTGGTATTTTCTTTCTTTTCACTTGAGTATCATGTTTCTTTCCAGAGTGAAAAGCTTTTGTTATATGATACAGTCCAGAGTGAGCTTGAGGAGAAGATAAGAAGGCTTGAGGAGGACAGGCACAGCATCGACATCACCTCAGGTCAGGGCCGCGGTGTGATGGTGTCCCATACAGCCTCAGTCTTCTCGTGTGAATACAGTGTCCCAGCCAGAGGGAGCAGGGGAGGAGCCTTCTAAAGAACGATCAGGTTGAGGTTGTCTAGGAAGATGTACAAAGTACAGCATAGGAAAAGGGACAGAAGTATGACAGGAGCTGCCATGGGACCAGACTGGAAGGCAGTCCCATGGATAGATGTTACAGGGTGGCAGGTCAGGATGATTGTGTCCATTTAAGGTTGGCAGTAGAGAAGCTTTCTGTTGCCCACTAATAGATATTTTACTGGGTTGGCCCACAGTTCTTGAGTATTTATTGTCTTTATGGTTTGCATTTTGCTTCTCTGCTATAGTTGGGGCAGATTTGATGAGATCAGTGCTGATGTTTTCTTGCTTGTGAGTTGGGTGTCTGTGGACAGTTGCTTAGTTTTTTCTAAATGGATGTCCTTGTCTGGAAAAGAATGGCCACCTCAGGGCTGGCAAGATGGCTCAGTGGATGAAGGAGCTTGCCCCCAAGGCTGGCAGAGTGAATTTGGTCCCCAGCACCCATGTGATGGGAAGAGAGAACCCACTCTCACAAGTTCCTTCTGACCTCCACATGTGTGCTATGGTGTGCAAGTGTGCATACACACACAACACACACATAGTGAATAAATAAATGTAAAAACTGAAAACAAACTCCCTCTGTATAGTTTCCTTGGAGCTTTGTATGTAAGTAAACAGTAAATGTGAAATTCTATACTGCACTTTCTTCCTGTGGCCCCGGAAGTCAGCTGCTGTTGTGATTTGCTTGCAGAGCTCTGGAATGATGAGCTGCAGTCGCGGAAGAAGAGGAAGGACCCTTTCAGCCCCGACAAAAAGAAGCCAGTTGTTGTTTCAGATATCCTTTCCCACGCTGCCTGCCTTCCTTACATCATCACACACGGGTCTTACTGGGCTGTTTCCTAACAAGCACACGGTGACTCACAAAATGACTGAAGCCAGAGACAGACTGTTACCTTAGAGGGGAGGGAAGAGGAGGAACTCTGGTCCTCACCTCAGCTCGGAAACTCATAGTGACCCACCCACAGGACTGAGGGGAGACAGTCGTTTATAGTACAGTGTGATTAGTTTTTAATGGCGCTTTTTGTTGTTTTTGAGACAAGGTCTTGTATGTAGCCCAGGCTGGCCTCGAACTGTAATCCTGTTGCATCAGTTAATTGAGTGCTGGAATCACAGACGCGTGCACCACATTGGATTCCAAAGTGTATGATTTGCTCAGTGCTGAGTTGACCTTGACTTTTCAACGTCCATATATAGTTTATATGCTTCAGGACCTTGATATCCTTGAGGATTGGACAACAATTAGAAAGGTATGATTAACAAATGGTACAACAGAAGTATATTCTTATAGTCAACCTTTTAGGAGTTTGTTCATCAATATAATTGTTATAAATATACTTTGCTTTGCAGTGGGCTGTAGAATACTTTAAGAATTAGACATGTTTATAATTTGTATTTTTTCCTGTAATAGAGCCATTAATAATTTATAAAAGAATATGGAATTGAATATGTTTAGTTTCCTCTAGAGTATTTGGACTCAGAGCTTTGCTTGTTTCTGCTCTATAGAAAGTACCCAGTAAATATTTGTTAAATGAGTACATTGAGCTTTGAGTGTCCTGTATTCTATTAACTATCAAGGTAAGAATGGACTCAGATGCTTAAGAATGGAGCTATGTATCTTCCCATCTTTTTACTTTTTATTTATTTCTGTTACCATTTTTACTTTTTATTTTGCTCAGACTGCTCTAGAATTCACTTTGTAGCCCCCAAAGACTTTGAACTTGTGAACCTCCTGCCTTGACTTTCTTGGGATCTGGATTACAAGCTTGTGCCAACAGGCCTGGCTTGAGACTTGTTTTCCTTATTAAAAATTTCCATTTTTATAAGTTATCCAGAGAAAAGATTTCAGCTGTTAATAATACCTATGGGAGAAGGTGTACTCTGTGACTAACTGGGCACACCTCTCAGTTCTAGCGTGCCTGCCTAGCGTGCCCGCCTGGCGTGCTGGATGCATTGGGTTCTTCCCCCAGCACCAGAAGAAAATGAGAGCAGCAAATATTTATATTTTATTCTATTATTGAACCAATGAAGAATGTTGTATATGTTATAGATAACAAAATGCATTTTTAGTCTGAACTCAGATTTCTCCCCCTCTTTTTTTCTAAGGCAATGGCGACATTGGGTCCACACCGAGTTAAAACAGAACGTAAGTCATGAGTTGTGATATCCTCTCTGTGGAGAGCTGTTGAATCAGAGTGGTTAAATGCCCTGTGTGTTGAGGAACTACATATCACTGGTTCCATTAGTCAGCAAACTCTAACTGATGCTGCAAGGAACTCTGGAGTCTCCTGCTTCATGTAAAAGCTTCATGTGTATCTCTTCGATTTCTTCTTTCTTGTTAAGCTGAATCATTCTTACTGATGTTAGTTCTGTAATTCAAGATGCATTTACCCAGTGTGTTTGTTGTTTGTTTTGTTTTTAATTGGTCCATTACTTCTTTAGGTGAAGTGTTGATAACTCATGAATTTGTAGCACAAATAATAAAAACCCAGAGACAGAAATTTGGTTCAACCCAAAAACCAAGCCACTAGAGAAGTCTTAATTCTACCAAGGCTGGGTGATAGCAAACTAAGCCGCTAAACCTCTCTTTCCTCGTATTTTATATTCCCTCTAGTTCTGGGATTAAAGGCGTATGACTTCCTAGTATTGGGATCAACACTAGTCGTCACCACCTGGATTTGTTTCTGCATTGATCTTTTGTAGCCCAGGGTGGCCTTGAACTCACAGAGATCCATCTGACAAAATCCTGGGATTAAAGGTGTATGTCACCATTGCCTGATCTCAATTGATCTAAATTAAGTCTTCAGCACCCAGCAGTTTATTGTGTATAGGATGGGCTCAGATGTAAAAAGAATGAATGAATGACTAAAAACAAATGCATATATGTTTATCACTACCTTCTACATACCAGAGACTATTTTATGTTCTTGAAGAGACAATGGAGAAAGATTTGGAGGCTCCTTTTAGTAAGTAAGTGAGTTAGTACCAGATGATGATAACCATATGGAGCCCGGGTGAGCTACGGTGATGACATTCTGGGAGGTGGCCGCTGAATGATGAAGGTGCGGCTACTGCGTGATGTGGTTTTTGAGTACGTTTCCCTAAGAGCGTGTTTTCCCTGCAGTCGTTTATCTAGTAATGCCAGATCATTTCTCAGGGTTGGAATTGGAAGTTCTGCTTACGATAATTAAAAGTTCTGGGGACCTCTCATTATACATTAGATTTTGCTTTTTTCCAAGTATGATATGCTTTCTAGGGGAGGAGATTTGAAAAGCAATTTTCAAAATTGGAAATAAGGCAATTGATGTTTTTCAGGAGCACTTAACAGTGGTGCTGGTAGTTAGCCTTTCACGCGCCTGCTCACTCTCCTGACTCTTCCTCACTGACCTTTGTTGCCTGCCTTTGTTCATCTTAGATAGTGAACTCTAAAGTCAGAGAATTTCCTATGTAAGAATATTTCAAATGGTTTTTACACACATATATGTACATGGATTACTGTTGTCTTTTAAAGTTTTGACAGTATCTTATTAACATCACAGTTATTTAACTGATCCCTTTAGCACCTGTGAAACTGGAGAAACACCTGCACAGTGCTAGATCTGAAGAGGGAAGACTGTATTATGATGGTGAATGGTATATACGTGGACAAACAATATGTATTGATAAGAAAGATGAATGTCCTACAAGGTAAGAAGCTTCTTGTCACTTCAGTGTTGCTGAGAATTGCTGTTTATGCCTGTTGTCAATCAACATTTGCAGCCCCTGTAGGATATTTGCCATGTCTCATTTGTTCCTTGGGATCCAGTCATGTGTGCACAGTTGGTAGTGTTCATACACGAGACTTCATATGAGAGTTGAGCACAACATTAACAAAGTGCATGTGTTGGGGGTTACTCATCCATGAAGTGATCCTGTTTGTTAATTCTTATAGTATAATAAGTTGTTACGATCCTAATATAATGACTTTCAAACCAGACTATTAAGAAATCTTGGTGGGCCTATTAATTCCTAACTCTTTTGGTCCCATTTCAGTTTTCTGGATTAAAAAACCATGTCAGCTGGCAATGCAGCTAAGTTTTTAGAGTGCTTGTTAGTGTACAGATAGCTCTGGCTCCAGTCCCCAGCACTACATGGACTGGGCAGGTGGAGAGCCTGTAATCTCAGCACTGTGGAGGTGGAGACAGGAAGATCAGGAGTTCAAGGGCAGTCTTAGCTGGGGTCTCTGCAATTGCAGGGCCAGTAGAGTAACAGTTCATGTGAGGCAAGAAGTAAACTCAGTTCATCATGATGCAGTAGCCAGTGCTGGGTTAAACTTCATCTGACCCTGGGCAGTTTAGTTTAGGGATATTTAAATACAGTACATTTGGAAAAACATTTCCTGATGTAACAGAATCCTGTGTGCACAAAGAGTCATAATTACATGGAAACTCTTCTCAAAGTACATGTGACTTCTTCCGTGAAGGTGGGTTCTAAAGCTAGGCTACATATGTTATCTTAAGGGCCTCGGAAGGATCTGGTGTGGTCTTGGTTATACAGATAGCATAGAGGTCATCTAGACTATTACTCATCCTGGATCCTGTGTGTGGGAGCCTGGGACAGCTGGCTGTGCACATAACCCAAGGATCACCTAGTCTATTAGCCACCTCCATTCCCAGCCTTCTGGGTGGAAAACTGGTGTTTAACATTCTTGGTTCCCCTAGACGTTATCTGTGAGCACAAGGACCTTTGTGCTCCCAACACTTAGCTACTTTAGAGTTGGAGGGCAAGCTGGGGATACAGGAAAGACTCCATTTCAGACAAAAAAGTATTAAGGCAGGAAGAAATGGAAAATTAATGAAAACTTTAAGAATGCCTAGTGGGGCTGGAGAGATGGTTCAGCTGATGAGAGAGAGCAGCTCTCCTAGAGGACCGTTGGTTCCCAGCACCGCAGCTATCAGTTCACTCCAGATCCCTCTTCTGGCCTCTGCGAGCACTGCACACAATTTGTGCACCATGTAGCTAAAATACTCACACACATAAAGCAAAAAACAAAAGTAAAGCATTAAAAAAGAGTACTTTGTAACTAAAATATAACCTGAAAACTAGAAATTAGTCTTTAAGTGTTAATTTAGATTTAAAGTTTATATTAATTATTCATGCAGTCTATAAGTTATCTTGCTGTGGTCTATTTGAAAATATTGATGAGTTATTGCTTTCATCCCTTAGGGTTAAATTCTCAAAGTATCATCTTTCTAAGTAAGAAACAGTCTTTTCTACATAAGAACATTTGAGTTTAGTTTGATTTCTTACTTTGAAAGTTTAATTGGATTATGATTTCATATGTAAATTTTTGGATTTCAAGAACATGCATAACAGCTTTTCTCATAGAAGTTCATTTATCATAATACCAATTTCATTTGATGCCCCAGGATTCTCTTGTTTTATTGGTTTTGAGACATTTTACTACTACTTAGCATTAAAGTGATTAAAAAGAGATAGCAGTGAAAGAGGAATCTTTTGAAAATAGATTTTGGATATCTTTTCTATGTAAAGATTAGTAGTGTTGAGAAGAGAATCAGTACAACAGATGATCTAACACTGGGAATTGACAGATTAGTATTTAAAAGACTTCCTGTTGATGGTAGAAGAGGCTCTAATGCTACTGAATAAGGGCTTCAGGTCCTCGGTCCTCTTGGAGGATGAAGTGCGGATGGGGAAGGAACGATGTGTTTTAGAACAGCCAGTGACTCACTCAACAAGGGGACATGTGCCACAGAGCTTTTCAGCACCATAGCGCTCACTTACACACCTAGGTACTATAGGCTGGTCACATAATGCAGCCACTTGGTGCAACCAAGAGTTGTAAGATGTTTTACAGCAACTCTTTTTGTTTTATTTAAAAAAATAATTGGAAAGACATATATGCTAAAATTATAACAAAAGAGACTAATACAACATAGGTCTGGGGATGTAGCTCAGTGGTTGGGAGCTTGCCAACCCTACACAAGGTCCAGATGTCAATCTTCAGCTGGGGAAAATGTTGATGTCGTCAGTACCTAGGCAGGTAGCAAACTGAATCATCTTTGTCAAGTGTCAGGCACTGCCTGCGACTGTATATGCTTTGCTTTCATGTGATTGACAGCACAGTAGGTTTCTGTGTACTAGTGTCATCACACACATGAAGAACACATTGTGCTGTGATGTTTGACATTGCAGCCTAACTGTGAACTTTAGCTTCAGTTTTAGCTCAATGAACCACTGTTGTCTATACAATCTATTGGTGATCAAAATGTTACATACTTCATGGCTTAGTTCTAGTAGAAAGAGGAGTTTATCGATTTCATTAAGAAGGTAAGTTGTTGATGATTATCGTGATATTTTCTACTCCATGCCCTGCTGATGGTGCAGTGTCTGGTAAATGTCAGTTTTATACCTGAATCTACAGAGCTTGTAAAGTATGGAACTTTGTTTGTAAGCTAGTAATCTAATGAGATTAGTAAAAGCCTGGAGGAGACAGAAGAAATGCAAGCTCAAGGCCAGCTTGAGCATTTTATGGCATGTCTTAAAAAAAAAAAAAAGAAAAAGAAAAGAGAAATATACCCCCATAATAATAAAATAAATGAAATGAAATGAACCACATTGTAATTCATTCATTTTTTTTTCTTTTTTAGTGCTGTAATTACAACAATTAACCATGATGAAGTTTGGTTTAAGAGGCCTGATGGAAGCAAATCTAAGCTTTACATTTCACAGCTACAGAAAGGAAAATACTCAATTAAACATTCGTAATCACAATTTAAGTGTTATCCAAATCTACCTTATTAGTGTTACCAAGTGTAATGTGCCATGGGAGCCAAGAAAATGTATTCAGCAGCTTAATATCTTCATCGAGCCATGAGAGAGTGTGTCTTTTAGGTAGTACTCTAAGTAGATCCCATATTGGTAAGTCATTAAGAAAAATAGTGAAAAAAATTTAATCATGACCATCACGTTTATTTGCCTCTTAGGTCCAGTGGCCAGCAGGTATATTTGGTAGGTATTTTTTCCCTCAATTTTGTTTCGTTTTGTGTTTTAATTATGTGAGTGTCTCAACTTTTAGTGCACTACAAACTACAGTTAGCTGCAGTTTTAAAGTCTCCACACCTTCGTCACTCATTGTGTTTGTAAATAAGACCGAGAAAATATTTCCTATACATGATTTGTATTAGTGCATTAGTTTAAATCAATTGAAATTTATACATATGTCTGTGAGTATGTATATATGGCATCATCAGCTTACTTAGAACCAGTGGCCCAGCCGTCCAATGTTGTTTTACCCCAAGTTGAACTGTTGGGTCTGAGAAGTAAAGGGAGCACTTTTACAGACGGGATCTCCTTCTCCTGCCTTGTGGTGGTGTCCTCTTTTCCAGATCATATTAGAGGTTTATTGGTAGCATTGTGTCACGTGTGACCACGCTGCTGCCTGTGTTTATTGTGAGCTTTTGGAGGGCAGGTGTCCCCGCTGTTGGTAATGCAGTGTCTGCAGGAGTAGCGGCTGTCAGTATTGTGGTGCTTTCTGCACATCTGACCTTCTAAAGATTTTAGTAAGCATTTTCCGGAGGCAAAGCTAGATCCTTATTCTAATTTTATTGCTAGGGTGTAATAGATGTGAACACTTCCTTTGAATCTAGTTCCCCCATTAGCATTTTTTAAAAATCTTCCATGTTTTTACACTCTTAAGGCCATTTGGTGCAATTTAGAAAATGTTGGCCTCCCTTCCCTTAGCCACATTCAAAATTAACTTCCAAAGCCTCTGGAACCAGGTAGAAAATTGAAGCCCGCAACTTGGCAACACGGTTGGCTCTAGTATGTGTTTAGGGTGTCACCAAATCAAGTATTCTGGTGGTCTCATGCACTTTAATTTCTGTTACCATGGTATTTAGGAGGACGAGGAAGATTCACTTGCTAACATTCAGCCAAGGAGTCTCTGCATGATTCCGTTAGTTCCTTCTGAGTTTACCTCTGCAGGTCACCACTTCACAGTTGCCAAATGTAACCCGTTCGACTTTTGAAATTAGTATCAGCAATGTTGTGCTGCTCTGTTCTGTTTCTCATCAACCTTAGCAGCTGGACATACTGTCGCAGTCCAGGAGCATTTGACAGTACTTATATATATATATGTATATAGATATATGATGTTTGATAAACATTTTTAATGAGATTTGTATTTTTAAATTTAGTATGTAATAAAAAGAAGTGTTTGAGTGTCATTTGTGGTACTGTGTGTTATTTACTTCTGCTTAGTTGTTTCTACCCTGTCCACTTCTGGGCAGATCTGAGCCAGTGGTCATCAGCAGATCCACAGCGGTGCGGAGGGCTTGTACTCAGCTGCTCACACTTGCACCTCTGCGGGACATGCTAGGTATTCAAGACCTAAGTTATACTTAACTAAAATATGCACACAGGTGTGTTATACCTTAGCAAGTATACTCTGTATTTTGAAATTCTAACCAGAAAAAAAAATTAAAAACTTATTTCTCATGCTTACAGTGAAAACTTTAATTTCTGTACCATACTTACTATTCCAGCATCATATTAAGATTGTGGTAAGCACATTCTTGTCAGCGATATGAATACCATGAGATATCTTATTGCAGGCAGTTTCCCATTAGTCTTTTAGTTATAAGCTTTAATTTTGGAGATCATTGGGAACCCAGCGATGAGTTGTGCCAGCTGCTGCCACTGCCGTGTTTACCATCAGTTCCTACGGGCAGTTTCTGGGACTCTCCTATCACAGCTCCTAGTTCACGTCGAGCTCACCTTGCCCTGTCATCTCACACTTAAAAGACCCCAACCATCATCTAAGACTTTCTAAGTCTGTTATAAAGTGGACTGAAAACGCATGTCTCCTAAGGAAAGGGATTGAATAAGGGGTGAATAAGTACATTAGCTAGGATCGTTACAGTCTTGCCAAGTTGGAATGTAAGCTAGTGTATTTTGAAATTAAGAGATGTAAAATACGAAAAAGCACTGGAAAGTTCAGAGGCAGAGAGGAGGCATGTCTCTTGTCTTCATAGATGGAGCTGCAGGGACCCATGGCTGGTGCACTGTGTGTGACCTGTGGGAAGTCCCCATTGTTACTGTGGGCCAGCATCTTGCCCTCCATAGCTTCCCACTTTTTTTTTTTTTAAGATTTATTTTTAAAACACTCATTTGTGTGTGTGTTTGTATGTCTGTGTGAGTGAATCTCACATGTATATGGGCGCTAGTCATTAGAGCATTGGATCCCTTGGAACTGGAGTTGCAAGCATTTGTGAGCCACCGGATGAGAGAGCTGGGAACCAAACTTGGGTTCTCTGGAAGAGCAGCAAATGCTCTTAAACACCAAGTCATCTCCTCCAGTCCCCTCGGTTCTTTTTAGACCATGTATTTTATTACTGTGACCAATTTATTGGAACAGGGTGGAACCCGTGACTAATGGGTATCCAGTGAAAAAAAATCGTAATTAATGTGCCTTTCATGTGATAATTTGTATTTAATGTAAAAGCTGAAATTCATTAATTTTTGCATGTTCAAAACAAAAATGAATAAAATGTCAGAATTATAACTACGTATTTGTCCTATGTTGGGATTTTTTGACCTTATATTTTTCTCCAAACATGAAAGGTAAATACCATGAACTTTTTGAAACAGGCTCAAATAGCTTATCTTTCAGAAAAATATGTATATGTTCTGCCATGGAAAGCTAAAATTTGTAAGTGTATAATTCTTTTCCCCCAAAATTGAAGCTTATGTTCTCTTTCAAGACACATTTGATTAAAAGAAAGCTGAGAATGGTTAGAAGCTGTACCTTTTGAGTCTTCTTTCCTTTTCTGTCTTTTTGTTGCTAAAATAGGCTCAGGTGGGTGACCTTGCCGGAAGGTAGCTGTAGTGCTCCGAAGAGAGGATTGCCCTCGTTCTGGTTTAGATTAGAAGCAGGCCAAATGGTACCTTTTTTTTTTTTTTTTTTTTTTTTTTTTTTTTTTTTTTTTTTTTTTTTTTTTTTTTTTTTTTTTTTTTTTTTTTTACTAAATGTTATAAATCGTGTTAAACTGTGAGGAAAAATCATTAGTCAGAGGCTCAACCTTACCTTCTCTGCAGGGATGTTGAGAGATTTTGCTTCATTTGTTACTGAAGGGCTCTGCAGCTGGCATCTACAGGGGTCCACGTGCTTGCACGTGGAAGTCAGATTTCAGTAAGTTATCTAAGTGTGTTAGTGGGTCATTTTATTCAAGGACCTCGAGCCCTTTAAATTATCTATGAACCCTAACCCTAGCAGTTTTGTTTGTTTTGAGACAGGGTCTCATTATATAGTCCTAGCCTGGAAGACTTTTGTAGAGGAGGATGGCCTTGAACTCTCAGATCCACCTGCTTCTGCCTCCTGAGACTGAAAGTCTTTTATTTGAACCTTATACTCTGTGGTGTTAAATTATATCTTGTAAATATTTTCATATATAAAACAAGAGTTACCCACTACACAAGAGGCACACACTATCACCTTGCTCAGGACCAGAGTTTCTGTTGAGAGTTCCTTCTGCTACGGAGGGGAACCCAGAACTTAGACCACTCATCCTTCCCTTCCTTGAGAGCTTTATGTTGTCTCTTTTGCTATGCGTTGTCCAAGGGAACATTCAGTTGAGGTCATGGCCTGTGTTTAAGCCACTGAAGAGGGAAGTTGCTTGCTGGTCACTGCCTCCTTAACACCCTAATTCTCTGTAGCTTTTCTACCTCCATCCAAGGCTTAGAAGATCTTCTAGGATTCTGTCTTATATATGTCTTCAGTTAAGGAGGAAGGGACACAGAAGGCCTGGGTTTTACACTAAAGGAAGACTGTATTTTACTCTCTGCATCCTTTTCTTTTGCAAGTGTAATAGGCCTTGGTAATTGCTGTGGTGTGGGTGTCTGCCAAGTCTATTGTGGTTGAGGGCTTGGTCCACAAAGTGGCACTGTGGGGGGACCACTGGGAGTGAGTTCTCAGTGAGAGGTTGTCCTTAGGCCACTGGGGACGCACCCTTGGGAGATAGTTCTCATGGAAGTCCTTAGGGGAGGTTCTAGTGAGGGTTGTTCTGAAAGTCTGCCCACGGCTTTGCTTAGCTGCTTCCAGCTGAGCTGTGAGCCCTTTCATCTGTCTCTCACAATCATGTGCTGTTGTCATCTGCCCTCGCCAGAGGCCAATCCAGTGTGACTGTCTGGTCTTGGACTTTGAACCTCCAAAATTGGGACCTGGTTAAAACTTTTTTCAGTACCCTGTGTTAGGTGTTTCACTATCACAGTGATGAAAATGTTACCAGTGCAGTGACTTCCATCATTTTCTGGAGATCCACCTTATACTTTTTCATGGCCACATAGTATCCATTGTTTTTTGAAATAAAGTGGCCTGACAGTGTGGCATATACCATACAATATGGCCAACATTTGAATTTCTTATTTCCTTCCACCTCCTCTCCCATTTCTTAAACAAGTCTGACGTGAACACTCTTGTACATAAACCTTTTAGTCTGGGAAGAGGACTGCTGTAGAGTAATGCTCTTGTACACTGTAAAGATTTGTAATAAAATGTTGATTAGCCAGTAGCCAAGCAGGAGGTATAGGCTGGGCAACCAGACAAGAGAATTCTGGGAAGAGGAAAGGCAGAGATACAGTCATCATCCAGAAACAGAGGGAGCAAGATGACAATGCCTTACTGAGAAGAGGTACCAAGCCACATGGCTAAACATAAACAAGAATGACAAGAATCTTGGGTTAATTTAAGTTGTAAGAGCTAGTTAATAATAAGCCTGAGCCAAGCAGTTTATAATTAATATAAGCCTCTGTGTGTTTCTTTGGGACTGAACAGCTGCAGGACTGGGCAGGATGGAAACTTCCGTCTACAGAGGACAGTTGTAGATGTATCTCATATCCTAAGTAAAATTGCTGGATTCAATGGGGAATTTATATTTTACTACGCCCCACTAACAATATTTAGGGATGCTTGTTCTAATCACAGAAACACTGGGGTAATTTTCAGTGTCTTCAATGTCATTTTCCTATGTTCTCTTTAATCCTTTGCTTCAGTTAGGCAGCTAGACCCTCACTGTACTCCCTTTGAATTACTGCTCTCATTTCCTGGGCTTCAGTATCATCATTATCTTGACAAATCTCAAATCAATCATTGTTTTCACTATGGTTTCATAGTTCATATTGGCAATTGGGCTGTCCCATAGCTCATGTTCTTGGTACTGCATACTCAAAACAAAGGGTCCTTTCCTTTCCACCTTTCCCTGTGTCAGAAAGACTCCATTTTTGTTTTTGTTCTCTCTTCACACCACCACCCACACTTAGACTTTTGTGAAGGCTGCGGTAGGTGACGTGACTCCTGGATTTTGGAACTAGACTATTTCTGATTGCGAATTCTTTCAGCTTGCTGACTATATGCCTGGAAACGTAACCTCTGAGGCTTCAGTTTCCCCATCTGAAAATTAAGTGATAATTTAGACTTCATAGGGTTGGAGTGAGCATTTAATAAGTTAATGTATATAGATTTATAGGAGAGTGCTTGTTACATAGTATAAAATGAAAAGTTATATGTGTATGTACATGTGTTTTCGTTTAATTTTTAATTGAAAATAATTTTCATACAATGTATTCTGATTCCCTCATCTTCTCTCAGATCTTTCCCTACCCCCACCCATAAAACTCTGTGTCCTCTTTCTTTAGAAAACAAACAGGCAAATGAAAAACAGGATAAAAGAAAAAAACATCAAAAAAGTACAAGAAACACACATGCACGCAAAAACAAAACAAAATTGGAAACCATAACATAAAAACACCAATTAAGATTAAGTGGGGGGTAGTTTTAAGAGAAAAATCTACAAAACTACCATTAAGTTTGTATTGTGTTGGCCACCTATTGCTGGGCACGGGGCCTATTAAGTGTGGGTTATAGACCCACTGAGACTTCTGTCTTAGGGTTTCTATTGCTGTGATGAGACACCATGACCATGGCAACTCTTATAAAGGAAAACAGTAGGTTTCCATATGACCCCTCCTTCTGTTTCCTCCCATACCCACCTCCTTCCTCCCTCTTCCTGTTTAATTCTCTCATTCCAGCTTCACCGCTTGTCTCTCCATTACTAAATATTCTATTTCCCCTTCCGTGGGAGATCCTCCCCTCATGTCCAGTGCCTTACTCTATACCTAAATTTTGTGGTTATATGAATTGTAGCATGCCTATCAAAAACTTAAAAGCTAATGTACATACATAATACATATAAAACATACATACAGACAAAATTTGTCATTTTGGGCCTGGATTACATCACTCAGGATGATTTTTTTCTAGTTCCATCCATTTACCTGTGAATTTCTTTTTTAACGACTGAATAATATTCCGTTGTGTAAACCTACCACATTTTTATTATCCATGCATATGTTGATGGATGTCTAGGCGGTTTCCAATTTCTGGCTGTTAAGAATAGAGTAGCCATGAAAATGGATGAGCAAGTGTCTCTGCAGTAGAATATAGAGTCCTTTGGGCAATTCCCCATATATATTATATCATATATGTTATATATCATAGTATATATTATATATATTACTACACTCCACACATCTATGTAATTATCTATTCTTACAGAGTCTAATAGATGTTTTCTGAAATTGCCCCCTTTCTTCTCTTCCTAATGCCCCCAGTTTAGCCATTGGTATATTTTACTGGAACAATTGTGATGGCCTAACTTTTTTCTGTAGGAAACGTTAACAGTATTTCTAAAACCCAGATCTGAGTTTTGTTTTTTACTCCCAACTGGACTTTACTTCATTGCTTATGTAGTGCCGTGTTTCTACTTTCTCCAATAAATGTTTCTTGCCTGGTCCAACTATGTGGTTCCAGCAAGAACACCATTTCTCTAACATCCATCCAGTCTAAGTCCTCATGTCCTGATGAGGTGGGCATGTAGCCCCTCCTTGGGGTCTAACTGAAGAAAGAGAATCAGTGTCCCTCTGATGTTGAAGCAGGGACAATGACAACTGAGAATGGTAGTCAATGTCTTCTCCTGTGGAAAGAGCCGAGAGTTCCTTGGCATTGAACTTGCTGGTATCACCTGACTGCACTCAAGGCTTCCTTGTGTTATAGAAACTTCTGGAGTTTCTATATTTCTAAATTTCTAAATTTCTTAAGCCAGTCACATTCTTGAAGCACATGACAAACTCTAGATCTTCATATTCTATTGATTTCCATCTTGAAGAGTATAATAAACTTTTATACTTTCAACCACAAATTCAAAGACTAAAAACTAAAGTGTTTATGGAATATTTGTGTGTGTGTGTGTGTGTGTGTGTGTGTGTGTGTGTGTGAGAGAGAGAGAGAGAGAGAGAGAGAGAGAGAGAGAGTGAGAGAGCACAGGGCCCATTCTCTTATAGAGCATCAGCAATCATCACACACCAGCATCTGGCAAGGCCACTCTGATGGGGATGAAGAGAAAAACACCCTCTCCATGCCCATAAGCTTGTCTAACTGTAGGCATACAGAGGTCTATCTGCAAACTACAAAAGGTCAAAAGTTCCCTCTTGTAGCTGTGTAAATGCTGCTTTATTGGTTGAGTTTTCGCTTTATTTTGTTCATCTGGATTTATTAACAGTATTAATTTCCCCAAATCAACAGTGTTCCATGTACTCCTGTAAGTATCTTATCCAAGACAGAGCCCCTTCCTGGAACCCTATTCCAGCCCTAATAGAAGTCAAGTCCCATGAGTCCTTTCTAAATGCTGTCCTACTCAGAAGCCCGCTGTCTCTCGTGGTGCACTCAAGCCAGTGTGTATGAGAAGCCCGCTGTCTCTCGTGGTGCGCTCAAGCCAGTGTGTATGAGAAGCCCGCTGTCTCTCGTGGTGCGCTCAAGCCAGTGTGTATGAGAAGCTAAGCTTGGCCAGCGTGAGTTCCTGCTGACCTTTGCTTGGGGACCATCAATATACAAAACACTAACTTTTATTTTTTTAAGATTTTAGTTTTATTTATGTGTATATGTGTGATAGTGTGTAAGTGAGTGTCCATGGAAACCAGAAGAGAGCATAGGAACCGCTACAACTAGAATTACATGTGGTTGTGATCCATTCAGGGTGGGTGCTGGGAACAAAACAGGAGGTGCTCTTAGCCTCTTGAGTCATCTCTTCAGCTTTTGCTACACGAAACATTTAAGACAGTTAAATTATAATTTTTAGGTTTTTTTTTTAAACTTTTTAATTTAAAATCAACCGTGTGTGTATGTGTGTGTGCATGTGTGGAGTTGGTTCTCTCCTCCCACCATTTGGGCTCTGGAGATAGAACTCAGGTCATCAGGCTTGTCTGGCAAACCCCTTTACCCACTGAGTCATCCTGCGACCCCTTCTTGGTTCTTTTGAGACAGGATCTCCTGCAGTTCAGGACAACCTTGGGCTCCTAATCCTCTTCTGTTTTCAGTTCTGGGATTAAAGACATGCGTCATAGTGCCTGGCCTTAAACTAGTTCTAAGAACTATTCTTTAGATTTAGAATTTAAAAATATTTGTATTTGGGGCAGTGTTTTGGCAGCTTCCACTATATAATTGCAGTTAGAATGGCTGATCAAGTAAACTTCAGTTTTCATTTCCAATGACATGTTATTGAATGACTCACATTACACATAAAGACAGAAGGGCCTATCTCAAGATACTTGTGCTACAGGCCAATTTAAATTTTATTTTTCTTTTAAAAATAATATTTCAACTACACTACCTAGGGGCCGTCTCCAGGAAATTTAGTAGAAGCTTTAGTTTCTGTGCATTTAATTAAAACCTGAAGGTGGCAGCAAATTCCTACGAGATACATGTGCTTAGTTTAGAATTTGGACTTTTCCTTCTAATTATTCAAAATCTTATAATGAGGCTAAAGTTGATTTTAATCCTATTGCATACTAATTAAAGGATATTCAGGAAGATGATGAAGTTCTAAACAAGGATTATATTTTATTACTGTTTACTAGTTGAAAAGAATGTACCATGTTAAAGGCTTAGGGAAGTTGAAGCCAATTATATGCTTTAGAGTTACTATAGTAACAAAGTATTCAGTTAAACAAAGAAACATTAGAACTTTCATACAAACGACTGCTTTGAAGGGATGTGGCAGGAGTACAGCTTGTATTTGTCTATTGACTTTTTAGTGGGTTCATCTGTGAAATTATTAAAATAAATATGCTCTTAAAAATAAACTTTTAATAAAATCCATATGCTTTTTAAAACGTAATCATTTGGTTCGCATCAGTAGATTCTCTAATGTAGTGGCTCTCACCCCCCTAATGCTGCGGCCCTTTAATGCAATTTCTCACACTGTGGTGGCCCCAACCATATATTTCATTACTACTTCTTAACTGTAATTTTGCTGCTGTTATGAATCATAAATACCTAATATTCAGGATATCTAATCTGCAACCCCTGTGAAAAGGTAGTCCGACCCACAGGCTTAGAACCACTGCTCTTGAATGTTGATTATCAGGAGCCTCGTTATCTTTGCTTTATTCTTTGAGACAGGCAGGATCTTACCCTGGAGCTCAGTCTAGCCTTGAACTCCCCATCCTGCTGCCTCAGCCTTCTGAGTACATTGAAGATATGTGTGATCACACCCATCCCTAGCCAATAATAAAGAAATTTTACCCATAACGAATTAATAAACACTAGTTTATATTGGAAAATGAACTATTTATTAGTTCTTTTGAGACAGGGTTTCTCTGTGTAACAGCTTTGGCCGTGGAACTCACTCTGTAGACCAGGCTGGCCTCGAACTCACAGAGATCCGCTTGCCTCTCCTCCCGAGTACTGGGATTAAAGGCGTGCACCACCACCACCTGGTTATTTCTTAGATTTTTAGAAATCTGCCAGTGCTGGAATGTAATGCAGCTTCTTGCACGTACTAAGTGAATATTTTCTCACTGAGTGACACCCCAAGCCCCATTCATCTTTTACATGAAGATCTAGATTGGATTTTTCTTAAATTCTTATGGAATAAATATCATTGACCTATTTAGGATTACCCAGAGATATGGGAAGGTTTTAGCTAGCTCAATATGTAGACGTGAGATTATTATCATTTTAAAACTTAGGAAATACAGGCTTTCTAGAATTTTTCTAGATAAAGTTAGATATGCATTATATATATGTAAACAGAGTAGCTTTTCAATTTGCATTATATTATTTACATAATGCACATGTATGGAGGTCAGAGGGCAACTGTGTTCCCCCCTTCTGCTGTACAGGTTCCAGGGATTGAACTCACGCCATCAGGCATAGTGGGAAGTGCTCTTACTTGCTAAGTCATCCTGCCAGCCCCACAAAATAGCTTTGATGAAAGAGAGAAATGATTATGGTACTTTTTAATTTTTTTTTGGCTATCCTGGAATTAGCTCTATAGACCAGGGTGGCCTTGAACTCACAGACATCAGCTTGCCTCTGCCTCCCAAATATTAGTATTAAAGGTATGCAACACCACTGTCGGCTAAGTTTTCTTCTTTATGGCTAGACTTATTTAGGAACTAATAGTTTACTAATTATTAATTCATATGATCCGATTTTTTTCAGGATACTATTTACTACTCTATTTGGTTTCATATGATTTACTTGTGTGTGTGTGTGTGCAGATTAGAGAAAAATTCATGGGAGTCGATTATTTCTTTCCACCATTTGACTCCAGAGAGCAAACTTAGATCATCAGGCTTGGTAGCAAGTGCCTTTACTCACCATGCTAGTCCACCAGCACCCCCCCTTAATTCTCTTTTAAATACAAGTTCATAGAATAGTAGTAAGCTACATTATTAAATACAGCAATTATAAACTTAATTTAATTCCAGGAATTGGGACTGGAGACCTGGCTCTGTGGTTAAGAGCACTGGCTGCTCTGCCGGAAGACCTGGGTTCGGTTCTCACCACCCACATGGCTGCTCACAATGGTCTGAATCTCCAGTGCTAGGGAATCCAGGTCCCTTTCCTGGCCTCTGGGAACACTGCACATGCTTGGTGCATAGACCTGTTTGCAGGCAAAACACCTAAACACATAGAAATAAATATTTGAACAAATTCTAGGATATAATTTTTGTTTTTGCTAATAGTCGTGATTCTTAGGTGGTTGAGTTGTGAGGCAATGCCTGAGAGAGGACAGTCAGCACCTGCTCAGAGGCATGTTGGTGGACAGGGATGTGGCTCAGTGGCTGAGCGCTTGTCCACGTGGACACGTAAATTATACTTATTCTGGATATACAATTGTATCTAATATTAAAATTCCAAACAGTTGCTTTTCGCCTAACTGCGTTCTCAGTAGTTATAAATGACTGATCTGTTCATTTTCACAGTGTGTAGATTTGTCTGTCATATGTGAAGATATAAGCTTCAAAAGGATTCTTTTAAACTTTTACCTATGGGGCTTGAATTTCATTTTGTCAATTGGAGCACATAATGGTAAATGCAGTATAACCATGTGTGAACTATGTAAACTGTGTGTACCCATGCATTCTGCAGGTTTTTTTCCTGGATGCCAGCAGAGGGCGCTTTGGGGTCGTACGTTACAATTCCAGGTAGTCCCAGAACAGACTTTGTTTAAGCAGACATACCTGTGGGTGTGATCGCACATATCTTCAAGTACTCAGAAGGCTGAGGCAGCAGGATGGGGAGTTCAAGGCTAGACTGAGCTCCAGGGTAAGATCCTGCCTGTCTCAAAGAATAAAGCAAAGACAACGGTGCTCCTGATAATCAACATTCAAGAGCAGTGGTTCTAAGCCTGTGGGTCGGACTACCTTTTCACAGGGGTTGCAGATTAGATATCCTGAATATTAGGTATTTACGACTCATAACAGCAGCAAAATTCAGTTTACAAACTCTGGGACTGAGGAGGAATTGGTCACCTTAAAAATCCTTAACACTTGTCAGCTCATGGTGGGAATGAGTGTGAGAGACGTGCCCGGACGAGTAAGTGGGAAGGAGTGGAGACTCCCTGAATTTTCTCACCCTCCCAGCCTATTCCCAGTGCCAGCTGTTCTCGCCTAGGCATCTGTCATGGAGTCCAGGGATAGACGCGTTTGTTTTTACAGAGGTTTTACTTAGTAGATAGGAGACAAACCCTAAGCTGAGGCTGCAGAGTCACTGCCAAGAAAGCCTCCAGGGTAAACAAGGGCAGTGCTTTCCCAACCGTTTGCCTGGTCCCCATGTCCTTATCAATGCGCCGTTATGCATGCACCACACACGCATTAAACAAAATTCTCCCATGCTCTATTTATCCTTATTGTATCTGTCGGCTCTCTAAAGGAACAGAACTTATAGAATGACGTTTTGCTTTTGTAGGCAAAAAGCCATGTTTCTTTCTTCCATGTCCTTTCATAAGACCCGACACTGGGTGCAGCCAAATATAGGGTCCGTCTTCCTGTTTAAATAAGTGGATTAAGAAAATCCCTCACAGAAGTGCCCAGCATCTTGGGTTTTAACTGATCCCAGATGTAGTCATGTTAACTAAGATTATATATCACACTTAAACTGTGTGATAAAGGTACGTATAATTACAGATAGTTAAATGGCCCTTGGGAGGCTGAGGCAAGAATATCAATAGTTCAAGGCCAGCCCGTGTTGTAATAAACAACAAACAGACAAATAAAAAATAAAAAGAAAATGAATTTATAAAATATATTAGCTATAAGATATCTAATCATATAAGATTTTTAAAAAGAATTATATTTAATTTTGCTGCCTACAAGAGGATGAGCTTCTGATGATTAGAATGGCCAAGAGAGATTTTCAGTCAGGAGGGTGACTACTGTTAGCTGTGTGGCTGAGACCAACTGGTCGGTGACAGCCGCACTGTGTTATTTTAGGGATAATTCAGTTTTAAATTGTAACTCTTTGTTCTGTAGTCTGTGACTATAATTTCAGTGTGAGGTGCTATTTCTTGTTAAATCTCCATCAGTTCTTCAAAATTATCTTGTAACAGCAGTGTAAAGCAAACCACGCGGTAATCTATTATGACATCATCATTATGATTCAGCCAAGAAACTGCTCATATTGTTGATTTGAGCTTCCTGACACAGATGTTGACTGGTACGCTTTTGTTAATGACAAAGTGAAACACGATAAGCAGTCCATGGATGCTGGAGCGATATCTCATCGGTAGGAGCACTTACTGCTCTTCCAGAGGACCCGAGTTCAGTTCCTAGTATCTGCATTGGCAGCCCTGATTGCTGTAACTCCAGCTCCAGGGTATTTGATACCTTCTTCTGGACTCCTTGGGCTTGTGCAATCATACCACCCCCCGTTTATACATAATTCCCAAAGTAGAATAACTCTTATAAAGATGAGCAGTTCCCTCACTTGCCAGTGATGTAGGAACATTGATGAACTGGGTAACAGCTTTCAAATATTTCCTCACTTTGGGGGCACTACGTATAATGAATGACTATAGTACAATGCACTTTCCAGTTTAATCACCGTTGTTAACATTGCCTTCAAATCTTTAAGACTGTCTTGAAAAGCAAAACCTTAGTCTTGATTTCTAGCCTTCCCTAGCTTCGTTAGTGTAGACAGTTTCACTGTGGATGATTCGAGCTTACCGGCAGGATGTCACTGAATGCGGGGTTGAAAAGAGACATAAGACGGGGCACATATGATGCCAACACTCAGGAGGGTTCAGCAGGAGCTCAGGTTCAAGGTCTCCTTGATTGACAGAGTGAGACCCTGTACTCAACAACAGCAAAAGAGGAGATGTGTACTACCAAACCATTTCTGCCAAACAATGTTTTATATGTGCACATATATGAATATATAATATATTCAAAGTGTAGATAGTAGTATGTAGCAGCAATGACAAGTTTTCTTTGCTGTTAATATAGTTTATTTAGTGGCAAGTCTCTATTACTTTAGTAACTAACAACCCAGCTTGCAAAGTTCTTGAAAGTTTGCTTTCCTGCAATGACGCGAGTGGCTTCTGCACGCCATTGGTGGAGAGACAGAGTAAAGTGTATGCTGCTTAGTGGTGCTGACAGACGAGCAGTATAACTATCAAGAATAGGGAGAATATTAGTGATACTGCTGGAGGTGTGAAATTAAGACAAGTGAGTAATGATGGGATGTATTATTCCATCCTCCTCCTTGAGAGCCCAAATTCTCATATAACTAAAAGGAGAAAATGAGCCATCTCACAGGCCTTAGTGACGGCTCTCCCAAGTTTGAATGTTGACTTTTCCCTGGGCTGGTTATACGCTCTGTCAATTTCTCTCTCGGTGCTGGGTGGTGGCATCAAAGCTTCAGTTCTCAGTGAACCGTGCGATCACGAGGACGAATGGTGTTCTCTAGTGTGCTGAGTTGCCAGTGAGTTGCCAGCATGTCGTATTTTATGTTTTCTGTCACATCTGTGTATGTGACATAGTCAACACTTCATTATAAAATCGCTCTCATGTTAATGAGTTTTTGGGACAATGACAGTTTCTGTCTATGATGAACTCACTGGAAGAGCCCACTTCAGAAAAGAGCAGGCCTCCCCGGGTTATCAACCAAAAGCTGCCCAACGGGATACAGTAAGACCAGGCACAAACCTCACATTAAGGCTGGGTGAGACAACCCAGTAGGAGGAAAAGGGTCCCAAATGCAGGCAAAAGAGTCAGGAAAGGGTCAGAGACACTATTTACTGTCAGGAATCACTCCAACAACCACAACGTATATGCAGAGGACCTCCATGACTGCCACTTCAGTCTCTGTGAGTCCCCATGGGCTCCGTTTGGTTGGTTCTGTGGTCTGTGTTCTCGTGGTGTCTTCAACCCCTCTGGTTCCCACAATTCCTCTTCCCCCTTTTCTGCAGGGTTCCTCAATTCTAAGCAGAGGGACCGTCCGTGCTCTCTGCGCCACCATACAGTTTGTGAACTGGGCAAGGGGCTGGAGATTGAAACACACACAAAGACTCACAGACAGAGGCACAGGTCATCCTTGATGTCAGAATGCCCCAAGAATGCCCCTTTTATTGTGTTCAGGGGCAATTTATATAGGGATCCTTAACTGATAGCCACACCCCAGCCAAATGCACCAGAAACCACTCCCCTGCCATCAGGAACTCTTGAGGGTTTCATGTTCAGAACAGCTATAGGCACTCAAATCAGGGGAAAACAAGTTGTTTACAAGAAATTCAGGATCTGGGGGTTCACATCTCCCAACACCTGATGGAGACCTCTAGCCTGGACTCTTTCTCCAGCTAATATTTGACTGTAGGTCTCTGCATCGGCTCTTATCAGTTGCCAGAGGCAGCCTCTCTGATGGCGACTGGACAAGTCACTAATTTATGAGTATAGCAGGACATGATTAGGAATCATTTCATTGTTTTATTTTTGTCAGTCATGTTTTTCATTTAATTTTTTTACTCTTGAATTTTGATATTTCTTTTCACAATTTGGTATTTTTTAGATTTTTGATATATTTTAAAAGTTATTAAAGTATAATTACATCATTTCCCCCTCTCTTTCCCTTCAACTCTTCCTATGTCTTCCTCCCTATTTCCTCTCAAATCATTGTTTCTTTTTATATAATTATTGTTGTTACATATATATATGTGTTTATATGAATAAATATGTAAATGCAGCCTTCTGACTCCATTTAATGTTGCTTGTATATATGTGTATTTAAAGCTGACTACTTGACACTTGAACTTGATAAACATTTAGGGTGCCAATTCTTAGGGAAGACTGATTCTTCCTTTTCAGCAGTCATTAGATGATGTGGGATTCTCCTCTGTATGCTGTGAATATATTTTATCATCATTGGTTATTGAATAAAGCTGTTTTGACCAATGGCTTAGCAGAGCAAAGTCAGGTGGGAAATCCCAGCAGAGTTATAGAGAGAAAGTAGGTGGAGTCAAGGAGATGCCATGTAGCTGCCAAAGGAGACAGACGCCAGATCCTTAACATTAAGCCACAGCCTCATGCCAATACATAGATTAATATAAATGGATTAATTTGAGGTGTAATAACTAGCTAGAAATATTCCTGAGTCATTGGTTGAACAGTGTAGTTATTAATATAGTTTCTGTGTGATTATTCAGGTCTGAGCAGTCGGGAAATGTTGCAGGGGGCCGCTTGGTCTTTCCCAGCCTCTTAGCCCCCAAATAACCATACAGAAACTGTATTCATTAAATCACTGCTTGGCCCGTTAGCTCTAGCATCTTATTGGCTAACTTCATCTTAGTTTAACCCATTTTTATTAATCTGTGCATCACCATGAGGTCGTGGCCTACCAGCAAAGCTTCAACACGCCTATCTCTGGTGGAGGCTCCGTGGTGTTTCCTTTCCACCTTCCTTTTCCCAGCATTCAGTTATGTCTTCCCTGCCTACATAAGTTCTGCCCTATCAACAGGCCAAGGCAGTTTCTTCATTCATTAACAAAGAAAAGCAATACACAGACAGAAGGACCTCCCACACCAGGGAAATGAACGAGCAGTCTCCACCTACAATTAATTACCTGTAGTTCTTCATCTAGGGGTGGGGCTCTGTGAGAGTCACTCATCCACGTTGGCATGTTAACTGTTGTTACCATTGTTCAGGTTTTGGTTAAGCAGTCGTATTGTTGAAATTTCATGGGTATATCTTCCTTGTGATAGCTAGAAGGTACATCTCACAGCTGATGTGTGTCTTCTGTCTGTTATAATCTTTCTGCCTCCTCTTCCTCAATGTTCCCCAAGCTTTAGATGTCGGGATTGTGTTGTAGATGTGTCAACCTGAACTGGACACCCCACTGTCAGTTGTTCTCTACACTTTGACCCATTGTGGAGTTCTGTAATGGGAATGCTGCTGCAAAGGGAAGCTTCTTCCATGAAGGACGGGAGCTATGTTTGTGTGTGGGCATAAGGACAGGTTGTTTAGAATGCAGGTAGGTATTACACTGATTTAAACTGGGAGTAGATGGTTTTCCTCTTGGGTCTATGACCTCACTAGTCATGGGTAGATGGCTAGTTTCCTAGTACCAGGCATGGTTTCTCCCCTGTTGAGCCGGCCTTAAATCTAATTAGACAGGTGTTGGTTACTGACAAAACATATAAATATTTATTCTCTCTGTGTAGCTTGCCTTTCATACACTAACAGAGTTTAAATAGAATCTAAGAAGGAGAGAAGAAAAGAGGCTTGATTGAACAAGGACTAAGATAAGTAATGCCTGGAAAGTTCTCCAAACTGGTAAGAAATCTAAATCTACATATGCTAGAAATTTGAGTATCAAGAAGAGCTCAGAGTAGTAGCACACATCCACAAGCCCACGTTGGGGGGAGGGGCTAAGACAGAAAGGTCACAAGTTTGAGGCTAACCTGGGCAACTTAGCAAAGACCTGTGTCTTGAAATTTTTTAAAAAATACATATATATTATATATAGTCTCTTACAGTTTTTCTACATGCATATGCACGTATGTCATGGAGCTCATGTGAAGGTCAGAGAATAATTCACATGATTCAGTTACTCTTACTCCACTGCGTAGGTCCTGGGGATCAAACCCAGCTCCCCAGGCTTGGCAGCAGACACATTTACCCACCAAGCCATCTAACAATCATCTGTTTTAGAGGGGCTGTGGATGCAGCTCAGTGATTGCCCTCTTATCTAGTATATCAAGGCTCCTAGTTCAATCCCCAGTACTGAAATAGAAATCAATGCTAAAACATTGAAATTTTACTCTGAAAGCTTAGACAAATATCAAATCTTGAGCACATCTGGAGAAAAAGCTCTCTTACACCTTTTACATGTTGGGACAGTAAGAAACCAATTAGAATAACAGCAAGTTCCTCACTGAAAATGTGGACCCTAAGGAAGTAGAACAAAACTTTTCAATAATGGAAATAATATGTTATCCTAGAATAACTGCCACCCAGTTTTTTTTAGTGACTTTTCTTTTGTTGTGATAAAACACTGGTGACTAAGGCAACTTTAATAAATAAAAGTGTTTAATGTGGGCTTGTGGTTTCAGGGAGTTAGAGTCCATGATGTTGGAGCAAAAGCCTGGTGCCAGAGACAGCTGAGAGTTCACATCTCGAGGCAGAAGTAGGAAGCCGAGAATGAGATATTTCAAACCTCAAAGCCCACCCCAAGTGACACACCTCCTCTAACATGGCCACACCTCCTAATCCTTACCAAATGGTTCTACCAACTGGGGACCAAATAATCATATGAGCTTATGGAGACTGTCTCATTCAGACTACCACCCCCTGAAAGCATTTTTAAAGAGTACATGAGGAATAGGGTATTCTCAGATGAAGGGAAACCTATTTTTTGCCAGTACATTTCCTCTTTAAAAAAGAGGGGGCTAATGCAGGATTCAAAATGGAAAGAAAAGAATGGAAGAAAGAGCGTGGGGCACCAGCAAGCAGGGAAGAATGAGCATGGAAGAAACGCAGGGAAGGGAAAGCTTCTTGACCCTCTTGAGTTGCTGAACTATGCTTGATGTTTGAAGAATAAGTTGTTAGATGTAATTCTAAATACTCAGCAAAAATGATTAAGATAATTGTATGTGGGAGAGAGTAAATTCTTATGAGGAGGGAAGGTTTCTCTTTATCCAGGCTGGTAAATGGCAGCACCAGCAGACTGAATGTTACACATACACAGTGCATTATGTAAGTAACTAATAGATGTAAACCAAAACAAGATAGAATGGTATATATGGTATGAAGATGTCAAAATGCAACCCATTGTTATGTATAATAACTAAACAAATTAAAAATATATCAATTAAAATACAGATTGGATTACAAAATAGAGTTGACAGGGTGATTACAAAGTAGGTCCCGTGTACTAGCTTTCTATTTTGGTCATTTTTCTAAACCACGAGTCTACCATTTTTATTTGGTTCTGTATATCATTGACTTATTTATTTTAATTCTACCTGTATCTGTTTGTCTTCATTGTGTATATGTGCCATGTGCATGCGGTGCCTTCAGAGGCCAGAAGAGGGCATTGCATCCCCTGGAACTAGAATTAGAGAATGTTGTGAGCCATACATAATGTAGGAGCTGGGATTTGAACCTGGGTCCTCTGGAAGAACAGCTAGTGCTTGTAACCTCTGAGCCACACCTTCAAGTGTTTTCATCATTGTTATTGATCTGTTTTGATCTCAGCAGCCTCAATCATTGTGAGATAATTCTGATGTCTTTGTCACTTCAGTGTCTGTGCCTTTTTTGATCTTGTTTTGCTGTTCAGTCTGAGCTCTTCCTGTGTACTGGGGTGATGTGCAACTTTCTTCTGAATCCTGGATATTTTCATATTATTCTGTGACATGCTGGATCTCATTTTAATCTTCTATCTTAGCTGATTCACTCCCCCATTTTTTTTTGTGTGTGTGTGTCACTGGAATGGCAATTGAAGGACACTTCTTGACTTTTACCAGGCTCCCCACTAGGCATTTGTTGACCTTTGTCAACAGGGTTGGGGTGGGAGTTTTGACGTCTTGGTTGGCTTTAGCTCCAGATGGGAGTGACTTCATTACAGTGGGGATTAGAGATGAATTCATCTCTTCTCTGGGCTTTCTCTGTTACTCCATTCAGACAGCTCGTCAGGAGGGTCTGTCCTAGTTAGCGTTAATTTGATGTGGTCTAGAATTACCTTTAAAAAAGCCTCAGTTGAGTAATTGTCTTTATTAGGTTTGGTTTGATCTGTGGACATGTCTGTAGGGATTGTCTTGGTCATCTTAATTGATATGGGGGGGTTCAGCTTACTGTGGGTGGCAGCATTTCCTAGGCAAGTGTTCACAGGCTGTATAAGAAAGTTAGCTAAGGGCTGGAGAGATGGCTCAGTGGTTAAGAGCACTGGCTGCTCTTCCAGAGGTCCTGAGTTCAATTCCCAGAAAACCACATACATGGTGGCTCACAACCATTTATAATGAGATCTGACGCCCTCTTCTGGCATGTGGGCATACATGGAGGCAGAATGTTGTATACATAATAAATAAATAAATCTTAAAAAAAAAAGAAAGTTAGCTAAGCATGAGCCTGAGAGTGACCCAGAGGATGGACTGGCGAGCAGCGTTCTTCCATGCTTTCTACTTCACAGTCTACCCTGCCTTTCATTAATGATGGACTACAACCTAAAAGTATAAGATTAGATAAACCCCTTCTTCCCATAAGTTACTTTTGGTCAAAGCAACAGGGCAACAAATTAGAACTAGTTTTTTTTTCCCCCATCATCTTGAATGTGGAAATCAAGGCTAAGGCTTTCCTGTCATCTTTGCTAGTGTGAGTGGGGTGAGCTGCCATCTGTTTCTGTGGTATTTGTCTAGAGCACAGTGCTTATGGTTTGAAGGTTTTCTCTTTTGTAGTGTGCCTACCCCCTTCCCCCATACTGTGACTGAGAATGTACAGGCTCTGGACCTGGTGTTTGCTTTCATTTGCTCCACTTGCAGTATGAGTTACTAGGTTCTTCAGCTCAAGGCCCTGCTGTATGAGCCCCCAAGGAAACCCCACATTGTTCTTCTGATCCCTGGATGATGTCTAAGTTCTTTGTCTACCTTTTAAGGTCTCCCTGTTTGTCTAGGGTTTTCAGTTGCACTTTGTGGGTAGAAGAGGAAAAATTACATCTATTCTGCCTTCCTGGAAATGGGAGTCTATATGGCTGCCTCTTGACTGCCCGAGAGAAAAATTGGGTCTAATGATGTATATTTAAGCTGTTTTGTCCTTCGGTTTGACTATTTTAATTTCACTAGAGAGCACTTCGAGCTCAATTCATTTGTTCAACTCTTATTATTCAGTTAAAAACAATAAGCATTATTCCTAAAAACAGGGGCCAACCAGCGCTTTGTACAGTCTGTGGTTCTTCGATGTTTCCGTGGTTATTTGGGTGGGTGGGGAAGAGAGGAGGGGGAGACTGAGTGATGGCAAGCAGCCTTACTCTGGCGCCCAGCACCACACCCAGCAAAGTCTCCCACCGTGGAGTTATATCCCCCAAAGTCTAGAAAATGTGTTTTCTTAATTCCCTGACCACCATATACATATATATGTATATATACATATATGTACACACACATTTATATGAGAGAGAGAGAGAGAGAATAGGTCAGGGTTCATGTACATTGCTCTTCACTCTACATACTGAGTGAGACAGGATCTGTGGCTGAACCTAGAGCTGACTGATTTCATGAGTCTACCTAGCCAACTTGCCTGGGCTCCCCTGTCTCTGCCTCCCAAGCTCTGGGATTACAGGCAAGCCATTGTGCCACGAGGCTTTCCTAATGTGTCCTGGGGATCCAAACTCTAGTCCTTCAACTTGAGTGACAAGTACTCTATCCACTGAGCCATATTTTATAATGAAAACCCTTAACACGGACTTTTAAAGACGTGGCCAGTGAACGGCAGCTCCTGCGCTGCTTCAGCCTTGGGTCGTGCTCACCTTTCCAGTGAGCAGCAGACGTGTGTGTTGGGAGGGGAATGCGCAGCATAGTAAAGACAGCTTCGCTTCAACTTCAGTGTAGGGTTCAGCCCCACCACGAGTGGCGCAGAGACGGGAGCGGTCAGAACCCGTCATCCATGCTGCCCGCATGGTGGGAAAACAGTACCTGAATTACTGCAGGATCAGAGGGCCCTGCTGTTCACTTCAGACCTCTGCACACCTAGCCCTTCAGTCAGCATCTTAACAACCATCTTTGTCCTTTCTAAATGAAAATGTCAGAATTTAACTGGATCCTGGGCTTTTGCCTGTACTCATGTGATTGCCACTACCTCCTCCCCACTTAATTTTCGATTTTAGAATGTGAATGGTTCTTTTTTCTAAAAAAAAAAAAATAATTTTCTTTGATCTTCTTATGCTTTTAATTCTTCTCATCTTTTAAGATAAGAACGTCTTAGTGTGTCTAGTTTTCTGAACCTCATCCTAGCCTTAATGAGGCTGATTGTATCAGTCACTTATCTCTAATGACAACTGCTTTTTATGCAGCCCTTTGTGCATCTTTCCTTCCAAGTAGCTGTAAAAGAAGCCAAAGAATCAGCCGTCCTTCTAAGGTGATCTCCAGTCCTTTGTTGCTGTTATCTTGGTCGTGTTCCTCCTACATCATCAAAACAGTTTGCTCCGAGGATCATCCGCCCCTGCCTTCTGGGGCTGGAATCACCACCTGGCATTTCCATGGATCTGTGGGCCCAAACTCTGGAACTCCCATTTGGAAGGCAGGTGCCGTACTGTGGCGCAACACACTGGAGCTGTGATGGGCAATAGTGTTAATTTTCAAGTTGGCAGAATTTAGAATCCACTGGGACACAGGTACTGGTCATGCCTTTATTACATTAGTTGATTTGGAAGGACCGGTATTAATTGTGGCCAGCACCATTCACGGGCAGGTGACTGTAGACTATATCCAACAGAGAAGGAGTTGAGCAAGAGTTTGCCTTCATCCCACTCTTCTACTGACAGTGGACATATTGTGACCAGCTTCTTCAAGCTCTTGAATTCCCCACCATGATGAAATTTACCTCAAAATGTGAGCTAAAAGAAACCCTTATCCCTTATGTTGCTTTACATTAAGAATTGTTGGGTTGTTAAGATGGCTTAGCAGGTAATAGTTTTTGATATCAAGGACTGATGACTGGAACTTGATCCCTGGGACTAACTAATATGCTGGAGAGAGAAAGACAATGTCTACAAGTTGTCCCCTGACCCTCATAGACACCACACATACATACTCATGCACACACATACACACAAAATATATAAATATAAAAATTATTTATACATTTATTGTTTGTGTGTGTGAGAGAATGTGTTTTATCACAGTAACAAGGAAAGCAGCCCATGAACCGAGTTTGGATAGCTAATGCCTGGACAGCCACTGCCTGGACAGCAGATGCCTGGACAGCAGATGCCTGGACAGCAGATGTCAGCTCTTAAGTTGCTTTTGTCAGTTTCTCACAGCAACAGAAAAAAAAACAGCAAAACTGGGACAAAGGAGATATCAGAAAAAAAACCTACTGTGTAATATCTGAAATTGAAATTAAGAGATAATTATTTAGTTGTTTTATCCAGCAATTTGGTGACATTGGAGGTGGTTTTGCAGTGCCAAGCAGGGTGAACATAACAGTAGCGAAGAGGCTGGTTTTCTGTCTGTAACAACAGATGTCTTAAATATATACATAACCTTTATCTTAGAGATACTGCTGCTAAGAGTTTATCCAACAGCAAAAGCATCGACAAGAGGGAAAAGTATATGTATACACGTGGATACTTGTTGCAACCAAGTGCATCTTATTTGTGCTCCACGGGCTGTGTATGGTTAAAATGAGCCAAAGACAGTCACAAATGTGGCCCAAAACAAAATAATAAACTTTTAAAAATATGAGGTTGTTTTTTGTAACTTGATTGTGAAATTCTCCAGAGTATGAACTTTATAGATGGCTGCATCATGTTGCAATTTTAAAAGGTTGGATGTATTCTGTCATGCTTTTCCATTGTTGTGATAAAATACCCGACAACAGCAATTTAAGGTAGAAGGGGCTGATTTTAGCTTGCACACAGCTCAAGAGTGCACTCCAACCTGGAGGGGAAGTGGTGGCAGTAGGTGCTTGAGATGGCTCCATTGCACCCACAGTGAGGAAATAGAGATCCACAAATACACCCTGCTGTGCATCTTCTTTCTTTACCTGTCCAGGATCTTGCCCAGGGAATAGCACAGCCCACAATGGGTAGACCTTCCCAATTCAGTTAATGCAATCAGAATAACCCTCCACAGGCATGCCCAATGTCTCTCAGGTGATTCTAGATTGTGTCGAATGGACAATTGACACTGATTATTATAGTTCCACTCCTTGTTAACTTGACTCTCAAACACACCACTTTTAAGCCACAGTATCCCACCTCTTGTCCCCATAAGACATGACCATGCTATAAAATAAAATTCATTCGGTCCAAATCTGAAAGTCTCCATAGTCTTCTAACACTTCAAAATTCTAAAGTGGAACTTGCCGGATGGCTCAGTGGGTGATAATGGTACCTGACGCCAAGTCCAATAACCTGGGTTACATGGTACAAGAAAATCAACTGTGAATTGTCCTCTGACTTCCATGTGAACATTGTGGTCTGTGTATGTCCACATACACACATGCTCTCAAAATGAACTAAAATCTAAAGTCTTTTAACTGTGAGTTCCTATAAAATAAAAATGAACAAGACACATGCAACATAGAATGTTAGAGTAAATACTCTCATTCTAAAAGGGAAGATTCAGAGCATAGCAAGGAGTGCTCAGATCAAAGCAAAACCAAAATGAGGCATGGCAAACACTGTAGTCTGCAGTGGTGACCAGCATATAGGCTCTAGATTCTAGGGCTTATGATGAAACTGGTTGGTCTCCAAAAGGCTTAAGTAGTTCCAACCCTCCAGTGTAGCTCTTTGCAATATAAATAGCTCTTCTGGGCCATCTCCACTCTGTATGCCTGCAACTCTTCTTGGAGGGCATCCCATGGTCCTGGCATCTACAACATCTTTAGGTCTTTACTGCTGCTTAGACTTAACCTTTACGGCTTTGCCCAGTGGCCTCTCCAGGCCTTTTCACAGGGTCTTCAACTTAGCCACACATTGCTTGGCCTCAGCTCCTTTCTGAAATTGTAGAGCATGATTCCATGGACCCCCTCAATCTGAAGCCCTGAATGGCCTGGGACTCCCTGTGATTCTAGACTGGCCTCAGACAAAACTCCACCTGTTTTACCTCCTGAGTGTTGGGTATAGTAGTTTGATTGTAATTGGCCCCCATAAGCTCACAGGGAGTGGCACTATTGGGAGTGTGGCTTTGCTGGAGTAGGTATGGTCTTGTTGTGGGTAGTATGTCATTGTGGGGGGTGGGCTTTGAGGTCTCATATATGCACCAGCCACACCCAGTGTCACAGTCCACTTCCTGTTGCCCTCTGATCAAGATGTAACCAGTACCATGTCTGCCTGCATGTCACCATGCTCTCCACCATGATGGTAATGAACTGAACTGATATGGGATTTCCCTCTGTATGCTGTAATTACCATTGATAAATAAAGAAACTTCTTTGGGTCTATAGCAGAGCTATAGGGGAACAGAGCTAGGCATGGAAAACTAAACAGAATGCTGGGAAAAAGGAGGTAGAGTCAGAGAGAAGCCATGGAGTCATCGGAGACAGACGCTGGAAACTTTACCCAGTAAGCCACAGCCATGTGGCAATATACAGATTAATAAAAATGGGTTAAATTAATATAAGAATTAGCCAATAAAATGCTCTAACTAATGGGCCAAGAAGTGATTTAATTAATACAGTTTCTGTGTGATTATTTCGGGTCTAAGATAGCCGTGCAGCTGGGAAACAACAAGCCGCTCCCTTCTCCATCACTGAACCTCTGAAACTGTAAGTGAACCACCCCAATTAATGTTTTCCCTGTAAGAGTTGCCGTGGTCATGGTGTCTCTTCACAGCAATGGAAACCCTAACTAAGGCACTGGGATTAAAGATGTACACCACTGTGCCTGACGTCATTTTTCAAATTAAAATTCTTTTCCTGTTAAGTAGGTTACTTCAAATTACCTGAAAGTTGTGAATTCCTTTTGCCAAAATTTGACCCTTTTAAAATGTAACCCTGTTGACCATATCCCTAGGGAGCTACATGGATGACTCTGACAGCAGAGTTATCCGCCTCACAAGAGCTTGATGTGCTCGTGCGTGCCCTAGGGCTCCCATGACATGGGAGGAGGTGGACATAGGAGGCCCCCAGAAGCTGTGGGTCAGCTGGCCTGGCAAAGACAGTAGCAAGCAAGAGACCTTGTTTTGAATCAACAAGGTGTAAGGCGAAGACCTAAGATCCTGTGGCCTCCATGCATGTGCCGTGGCATGCCCATGCCTGCACTCATACACATATGCATACACTCTTCGCCTCTCCCTCGCACAGAGATTAAGCTATTTCCAGGGCTTCTGTAGTCAGAACAAGAGATTTTCTAGTGTTAGCATTTGAAGGTAGGGTGGGTTAAAGGCTTTATTTGGGAATATTTATTCCCTTTTGATAAAATTTTTAGGATTTTTCCCCCTGTCATTTAGAGCTATATATACAAAAATTCTCCAAGCTCTTTAGAAATAAAATGAAAAGAATTTCAATATGTGGATCAAATATAAAGTTATTAAGTGAGGGACTGGAGTGCCAGCTCAGCAGTTAAGAGCACTTGCTTTTCTTGAGGAGGACCTGGGTTCAGTTCCCAGCATCCACATGGCATCTCACAGTCATCTGCAACCCTAGGTCCAGGGACACGATGGCCAGGCATGCATGTGGTATTCATATACACGTTCAGGTAACACACACACATATGTCTGAAAGAAAGTTATTAGATGCATCAGTAAATAGCAACATCAAAACATTTCCTTTTGAGAGATCTAGTTTTAAATAGTACAGGCCAGTTTCAAACTCACCACCTCTGTGATTCTGGGCATGTGTGGTGACAGCCAGTTTACTAAACATTGAGGATCAAACTAGGCCTTGTTCATGCCTTGCGGGCACCTCTACCACCAAAGCTCCATCTCCAATCCTAAAGCATTATTCTTGAAATGAAATGAATTTATTAAGTCAAAGTAAGACAAAAGAGCCGACCACATGTCAGTATGCGGTGTGTATCAAACATTTATATTATTGATTAGTGAACTCTGCTCCCTCGTGGAACAGCTGTAATGTGTGCACTTGTTTTTCTTTTTTTATTGTAAAGCCCTAGGACTTTGATAATAATGTATAATCTCTTAGAAGCATTGTTGATATTGACTGCACTTAACCAGAGATGAGCATTTTATGGTCTGTCTTCATCAGAAAATTTTGCTTTCTATAAAACATTCAACTATGTAGGGTTTAAATTTCTCCTCTTCCCAGGTATTGCTTTTCTCTCTAATGGCACATTTTAAAAAATTGTTCTCTGAATTATCTTCTGGGGAGAGTGTGGGAAGATGTGTACAGTGTGTAAAAATGCTGAGAATCCAAAGTACTGGTAAAAGGAGACCCTTGAAGGCAGATAGAAGAAAGCCGTGTGATTCCTGCCACTGTTGCATTAACGACTCTGAGCACAGAGGCTTGAGCAGAGCAGGCTTTTCATCCTACGGTCTGTGCACCGCTCTTCTGATCTGGTTCCTGTGGGCTCACGTGCAGGGCCACCTGCACCACTTCTGTCCTGGAACAGCAAGAATGACCCTACTTCCTTACGCTTTCCGGTTTGGAAAGCCTAGAGACAGATCACCTCTGTTCCTTCTTCCTTTGTCACCTGCCTGTTTCTATCCTTGTTGGTCTCTCTTTTCTACTTTAGAGTCTACCACAACCATCAGACCATCTAGGATAACCTCCCTATTTCTAGATCATTAACTTGCAACCCTCGTTATTCTGATTCATAAATTCCAGGAATTAGGATTTGGGGAGGTTCTAGCTACCATTACTATAGTCTGTTTTCTAGTTTCTAGGCAGAACTATGTGTCCTGCAGATAAAATACATTTGCCCCATTCCAAGGTTTCCAAAGGTCTCATTTCATTAGACTATCAATGCAAAGTAAAAAAAAAAAGTTCAGCAAGACAATTTCCAGTAACACACACTACCATCAGGATAATTATTCTATTCATTTGCTTAAATTATATATATGTCTCTGTGTGTGTCTGTGTATGTCACGTGTGGATACCCACTAGAAGAGGGCATAGGATTCCTTGGAACTAGAGTTATGGGTGATTGTGAACTGACTGATTGTGGGTGCCAGGAACAGAACTCAGGTCCTCTGGAAGAGCAGCAAGAGCTCTTGACTGCTGAGCCAGTTCAAGGTATAGACCAGGCTGGCTGCAAACTTGTGAATCTCTTGCCTCCTCCTCTTCAGCACCTCCTACTACTACAGCCGTCTACACAGTTATTCTGCCTACTACAAGAGTGTGCTGGATACTTTTATGTCAAGTTGCCCCAAGCTTAAGTCATCTGAGAGGAGGGAACCTCAATTAAGAAAATGCTTTCAAAAGATCAGACTGTATACAAACCAGTGGGCTATTTCTTATTTAGTGACTGATGGGGAAGAGCCCAGCCCATTTGTGGGTGGTGCCACCCCTGGGCTGGTGGTCCTGGGTTCTATAAGAAAGCACGCTGTGCAAGCCATGGGGAGCAGGCCAGTAAGCAGCACTCCTCCATGGCCTCTGCATCAGCTCCTGCCCGGTGTGAGTGCCAACCCTCACTGCTTTGATGAAGAACTGTTATATGAACTGCAGATAAAATAAACCCTTTCCTCCTCAAGTTGCGTTCGGTCATGATGCTTCATTACAGCAATAGTGACCCTAATGAAGACAATGAGTTACAAATAGAGGAACGTGACAATGACAGTAGCTTCCTTTTTTGAAACAAACTGTGAAAAGGCAGCTTTTACACAGTAACAGAAAAAAAAATGTTAGTTTAGGTTTGCACAGTGCATGAAAATAAGTTTTATTTAACTAATTCAAAAGAAGCCTGGAAAAGAGCAAAAGGGAAAAGAATGGATGAGATATCGAGAAAAAAAATTAGCAATATGATCGACTTAAACCTAATCAGAACATATGTATTGATCTGATTAATCTGACACATGATTAGATTGGATATGAAAATGTGAAGTCCAAAAATGCGTGAAACACATTTTACTAGGTTTCTTGGGAACATGTTGTTACTCTTACCCTTCAGGACCCCTTTCTTCCTTTGTTGATGGAGGCTGATTCCAGGACCTCACAGATGCCGAGCTCATGCCTTGTGATTTTGTTGGTCAGGTAGAGGACACGTGTTGGGAAATGTCAGGCTGTCCTTTCTATCCCTCCTGTCTTCCCTCTTGTGTTTTCTCGGTATGCAGCCCCGCTGGCCTTAAACCCTGGCTCCCGTTACCTCAGCGTCCAGAGCGTGGGGCTTGCATGAGAGCTGCACAACCCCGATTTCTTTCTTTAGTTTGCAAGCTGGGTTATATTTCTAGAACAAATACCATTTGGAATTTGGAAACATTTCCAACTTTAAATCATAAAATTACAAAATAAACTGGAAAAAATAGATATACAGAGCCACAGATAAATTACAAAATCGTAAGGTCAAAGGAACATTCCAGAGCCATTTTGAAAAGTCCTGAACATACCCTAGTTCAGGCATCTATACTGCTAAACAATATCTGCCCAATACCACATTCATTCATGGATTTCTAAAATAAGTTATTGTCTTCTTTTTCCAAGTGTGGATATTTGGCTTTTCATTTAGGATTTTCCTCCTGCCTCTGTCCAAGGTTAGCCTGCTGGTGAAACTGCCTTTCTCAGGCAAATACCCGGATGAACATTGTCCATTAGCTTCCTCATGCCTCTATGTAGATGGTATGTTTCTGTGCAGTGACCTACCTTTGATTCCATGGCCTTGCAGTGTCCCTGAAGCACCTGGGGCTTGTCCTTATGGATTGACTATGAAGCCACAGGACGATTTTGGCTACAGTTCTTTGGTGAGCAGGGCAGACATTATCTTCCTGTGAACATGCAGCAGGGTTCTGAGGTCACATTTGAGATTACGGTCCAAAGTCGTGCAGGGGAAGAACTGCATGGTGTCATTATGGTGTGTGTGTATGTGTGTGTGTGTGTGTTGTGTGTGCATGTTTTGAAGCTGCTCTTGGTGCCAGAAGCATCTTTGCTTTTTTTTTTTTTAATGCATTTTCTCACACTCCTCTGGAGTATAACTGCTATTGTCTGCAGATACCAGGGCAAGCACAACGCATCACTCCATCTCCCATTATACAAAAAATGTCCCACGCAGTTAACTTATAAAAAGAAAGGCTTACTTATCTTATGGTTCTGGAGGTTCTGGCCTTAGGTAAAGTGACCTCATTGCTTTGGGCTTCTAAAAGTGGCAGAGGCAAATCCTCCACATCAGATCCAGGAAGCAGCGAGAAAGAGAGAGGAGAGTCTAGGCTCCCACTGTTCTTTTTCTGGGCACCCTCTGGATAACCCAAGATCTTTTTTGATAAACCAATAGTGTCCCACATTTGACTGGCCTGCCTCCGTTCTGTGCAGCAAGCCTTCAACACATTGGCCTTTGAGGGGCACTAATCCACATTTAACCCATAACACAGAGTTAGTTGAAGAAACACATTTTAAATATACATGTAGGTAAAAAGTACAGAATACCAAAAGGTTTCCCAGGCTAATAAAATAAAAGCTAGAATGATGGCAACAGCAAAGCAGATTTCAGGACAAGAATTTGTTCAGGGATGAAGACTGGCGTTTCACAGTGATAAAAGAATCAGCTCAATGAAGGGGTGATGGGGTGTAACCAGCTAAAGTATGCCCTGTAACATGAGTTCAAATTAGATGGGACACAAACTGACCCAACAGCCAGAGTAGACAAGCCAACAGCTACAACCAGAGAGCCTTCTGTCAATGACTGAGAGAACAGCCAGGCAGAAACTGAGTAGCAGAGCCTGGAGTGGTAGCTCAGTGGTTAAGAGCACGGGCTACTCTTCTAGAGGACCCAGGTTGTGAAACTCCAATTCCAGGGGATCCAATGTTCTCTTCTGGCCTCTGTGGGCACCAGGCACGTGTGTGCTGCACAGACATACATGCAAGCAAAACACCCACACCTTTAAAGAAAGAAAAGAAGTACAGACGAGACATCACTATTACCAAATTGATCTAGTTGACAGTTTAAGGAAATTTTATCACCTAACAGTAAAATGCACATTCTCCACGTTCACATCAAGCATTCATGAAGGTAGCCCACATGGGGGGGGGCGTCATAGAATATCATCTGTTAAAGCCTAGCACTTGGGGCTGAAAGACTCATTGGCTAAGAACACCAGCGGGCTCTTAAGAAAAGCACCCACACGGTGGCTCACAGTTCCAGGGGATTCAACCCCTTCTTCTGACCTCTGGTCACCACACACATTGAAAGAAGTGAGAAACTGCTGTGAGGGTCTGGAAGCACAGTTCCAGGGTAAAACGAGGAGGCCCTGGACCCACTGAATACAATAAAATAATACAATTGAATTGGAACAAAAACAACGCATAAAAACTCTGTTAAGTTAGTGCCTAGTGGGACATTAATAGCACTAGGGCCTCCTCTGGTTGGTTTTAATGCCAGCTTGTCACAAATTATAATCACCTGAGTAGGGAGATAGACAGTTCCTCATCCAGGGACCTGTCCTGACTGCCTTGATTGATGTGAGAAGGCCCGCCCTATTGTGGGCGGCACCCTCAGGAAGCAGGCCAGAGAGGAAGTGTATTTCAGAGGGAAGTTTAGTCTCATCTTTTGCGCATTCTTGGACTTTCTTCTTGCAGCGAGGGCAGGGGAAGGCTCCTTCGCCCTGTTGCTGCTGCCCCGATTGACTCCTTCGCTGAAGGCAGAACCAGGGTTTCCAAGCTTTCATCGTGGAAGAGGGATCCGTGACTCTCCAGGAAACCAGTGCTAGAAAGGTACCACTGCCCTATGAACCAAGAAATTACCTACCAGTTCCTCCCCGATTCCCACCAGTGAGAGACAGCTATTGTGGGGTTACTCCAACTAGGCGTTCAGTTTCCAGGTCCCAGTTGGAGTTACGGCCGGGTTCTCAGCTTTTCAGGTGTGATTTGGCTGTTGTTACTATTTTAAAGCTCACTTAATATTATTAATTCTGACACACACACACACACACACAGATGCAATATGCACATATGTAAATTCTGACATATATATGGTACCTATATTACGAGAGAGGAGCTGGGAGGCTCTTACCTGTACACTTAGCTACTCAGAAGGCTGGGGTGGGAGGATCACTTATGTTAGACCCCTTTTCAGCAACAGCCCCAAATTACCAACCAATGGAAAAAAACTCAAATAAATGACCTTTGCTTCCACCTTAGCAAACTAGGAGAAGGGCAAAAGATGCTTAGGCAAGAAAAGAGGGGCTAGAGAGATGACTCAGGACTTAAAAGCTTTTGCTGCTCTCAAGAGGACCTGAGCTCAGTTCCCATTTATCCACAGGAGGTGGCTCACAGTCATCTCTAACTCTGGAGGTGTGGTGTCCTTTTCTGGCCTCCAGAGGAATTGTATCCATACGCTGCACATAACAGAAATCAGGCAGGCAGGCACGCATGCATGCACAATTAAAAACGTAGAAATTAATTAAAAAATAGAAGAGAAGATAAACAGCAGACACGTGTTAGTGAAACACATGACTGATTGTTTAAGAACATTGATAACTTCTGGTTAGAGTGATAAAGAAAAAATGGAAGCGATGTACATCTTTAATCCCAGCACTCAGGATGGGAAGGCAGGTGGACCAGCTCAACCAGAGATACATAGTGAGACCCTGCCTGTTGTAAAAAAAAGTATTTATTTTTCGTGTGTGTGTGTGTGTGTGTGTGTGTGTGTGTGTGTGTGCACGTGCGCGCACACGCACTCCCATGAATGCAAGTGTTGGTAGGGGCTAGAGGTGTCTTGTATTCCTGGAACTAGAGTCACAGGCAGCTCTATGCCCCCTGATGTGGGTGCTGGGAATTGAACTCAGGTCCTCTGGAAGAGTAGCATATGCTCTTAGCCAAAGAACCATCTCTCTAGCCCTATGAAACCCTGTCTTAAAAAAAAAGAAAGAAATGAAAATATATAAATTGCTATAGTCAGGAATTAGAAAATTTCAGTGATCTAGCTATTGAAAGAATTCTTTCAAATAATCTTATGGCAACAAACTTGATAGCTGAGATAATATGGACCAGTTACTTGAAAGAGATGAATTACTAAAGCTAACTCAAGGCAAATTAGATTAACAGACTAGTTAGTCCTAGGTTTACTAAGGAAGTAACTACGGAGTAGAATATGTATTCATTGTGCGTTAAAACCTCCAAAAAGACAGCTGTAGACTCATGTGGCTCCTTGGAGAATTCTGCCAAACATTTAAGGAAAATTAATATCAATACCACATCATACATCTGTGAGGTTAATATGCAGGAGCACATCATTTCACACCATGAGATCAGCATTACCCATATAGCAGAATTACTGTAAGAGAAGAAGGCTATCGATTCTCTCACAAATACATTTCCCTTGTGACTGCTCTTCATAGTTCTCACAAGTGCAAGGAGATCCTCCCCACCTCTTTACCACCTAGCTTCATTTTCTCTCGCTTTCTCTCTGCCTATCTCAAAACCCCGCAAAATAAAGGAAAGCGAAGGTTGAAATAAACAAACAACACAATAAGACAAAATATAGTGACAAAACCAAAAGCGCATGCATGCACACACACACACACACACATACACACACACACACACACACACACACACACACACACACACACGGAATATGTTTCATGGTCAACCATTCCTGGAGTTTGGTTGTTGTACTTAGTGACACTCTGCTGGAGAAGACAATTTTTCATTTCCAGGCAAGAAACAATTGCAAATAACTTCTTGGTTAGCCCAGTCTGACTTCCTTAAACTCCCGAGCCTCCTGCCTCCAATGCCCAAGTGTTGAGATTGTAGACATAAAGCAGCGCATTTGTCCTGGTCTCAGCGTGTCTCCATGTGTTGTTTCAGTACCACACTCCATGTGCCATCAGAAGTCCTAGTTAGCTAACTCACACAAGATAAAGAAGCAAAAGGCATCCTGATGGAAAGGAAGAACTAATAACAATCTCCCACAAAAGTCCAGAAAATACCATAGAAGAGTGGGTAGAAAGAATGTAAGAGCCGGAGGATGGGGGCGGGGCGGGGATGCTGTGAGAGGCTGTCTTCTGGACATGCTATGGCTGTTGCACACAGGAACTCACAGTACAGTAGCAGTGGTCACCTACACAAGGCCCTTGAATGTTCGAGCCAATTAAAAATTCCAGTCTTGTGGGAGTTTCCTGAGACCCCCCCACTCCTAGATGAGACGCTATTGACAGTTACTGGCTGCTGGGGGAGAAAGAGTCCCTTTTCTTTAGGAGTGTGGCCACTGGAAGACTGTGTATTCCCTAGTGGGTGACTGTGGCCAATGTGCATATGGGCAGTACTGACTGGACACAGTTGGTTAAAAATGGGAATAAATAAATGAAAAGTTATAAAAGGAGGACATGAAGTTGGGATGGAGACATGATGGAGAAAGTCCTGGGGGTAGTGGGAGGCAGGAGTAAGGATGAATATGATCAAAAATAAAGAAAAAAGATATGAAGAACTCAAATGGCCTCATTAGCTGATGATGTGGTTTCCAAAACAGAAAATCTGATGGATTCTATAAAGTGATGGTAAACCAGAATTTTACAAGGTTAAAGAGTGGAAGATCTCCAGTTTATATGCTATAATTTATACTGTATATTCTATTATATAACATATTATATTTTACAAAATTAGAAACTGAACTAGTTAAGAGCATTTACACGCCATTCAAACTATGAAACATTTAGAAATAAATTTGACAGAAGGTGTACAAGCATTGCTAAGAGAAATTAAATATTTAAGTAAAAGATGCATCAATATTGTTAATACAGATTCAATATTGTTACAATATAAAATCTTTCCAAATAGTGTCAGTCCAATTAAAAAAATTCACCATCTGGATAGTGGCACATGCCTGTAATCCTAGCAGTCGGGAGATAGAGGGAAGCAGTTCATGAGTTTGAGGCTAGCCTCAGCTATACAGTGAGATTCTGCCTTGAAAAAAAGTCTCAGCACAAAATTTTATTCAAATAAAACATCTGATCTTCAGGTTTTTATAGAAATTAAAAGGATATATAGATTAGCCCAAATAATTTTGGAGTAACCCCAAAGTTCATGGGTTAATATGATCCTAGATGAAGGATTATTATGAAGTTGCAGCAATCAACTTTGTGGACCTTGGGGTAAAAGATAAACAGACCAATAGAGGATGGCAGTTATAGTCCCAAGGGAGTCTAAATCAGAACCCAATAGCTAAGCCTTCACGTCCCTGTTTACCAAGGCATGATTCTCATAGTTATGACCCCTCTTCTTGGTACCAGTTTCCTGTATTAGTTACTTTCCTCATGATTGTGACAAAAGCACGTGACAGAAGCAACATTGAGGAAGAGGGTTTATTTTGGTTCACTCTTCAAGAAGGGGCACAGGGATGTTGGGAGCCCTGGCTCTGCTCTTCCAGAGGTCCTGAGTTCACAGTGGCTCACAACCATTCATAACTGTAGTCCCCTGAGATCTTCCGCCCTCTTCTTGTGTGCATATATGCAGACAAAACACTCACAGAGATGAAATACATCAAAAAGGGATCTGGTCCACCATGGCTGCAAAGCCTGCGAGCAGGAATGTGAGGCTGGCTACGTTATCTTCCCAGACATGAAGAAAAGAGTGATGGATCACAGCTAAAGTTTTATTCAGTCATGTGGAAGAACAAAATTATGTTATGTGCAGGAAAATGGATAGAACTATACCACAGAGATAAAATTTATAAAAACATAAACTCCATTCAAATGACGCAAGGCAAAGCAATAGTCATTTGGGTTTGGGAAAGGAGAACTGTGGGAGCATGGGAAGACAAAATACAAAGAGTAATTAATGAGTAACTAAGACAGGAGCTTGTCCAGCAAAGTTCTCGCTGGAGGTCAGGGATGCCAAAGAGGCTTCTGGTTCCTGATCTCTTACCTTTGCCTGGATGTTACAGGTGAGGACTAAATCCTAGAGAAGGCACCTGGACACCCCAGAGTAGGGGCGATGGACTAACCAGTTCATTCCCTTTCCCAAGTCTAACCCCACTCTCTGCCATAAGTCCTTTAAAAGGCTCCGAGACTAGCATCTTGATGGTACCCAACCCCTGGGGACCCCTCTTACTATAAATATAAAAGGGTTCTTCCCCTCTTAAGCTCCCACCTAGAAAAATCTCTTTTGAAACCTCAAAGCCCACTCCCACTGACACACCTCTGACAAGGCCACACCTTCTAATCTCCAAACAGTTCAGCAACTGGGGACTAAGCATGAAAATATATGCACCTATGGGGACCATATTCATTCAGTCTCCCACACCTACCATCAGTTCATTCTTCATTCTTCAACTAGGAATGGATAGTGATTGAGATGAAGTCCTTAGACTATCTTTTAAATGTGAACTGCTGATTTTGGAGCCCCAAAAGGTCAAGGTCAATAAGCCATGTTTCAGTGATTTCCTTCAGATGATATGAAGCAGGGTTGCTATGCAATTGTCTTTGGTTATTATGCAAGGGGTGGCAGTCAAGTGTTATAGACCAAAAACAGATTTCAAAATCTTTTTGTCTTTCTTTCTGTTATAGAAACAATAGTGACAAACACTTCACGGCGTCACTTTGACGGAATGTGTAGACACCCGAAACTGGCTCATTGCACTCTGACTCATCTCCTTTCAGACACTTGGCAGGCAGTGTGCAAGGCACAGAGCTCTGGAAAGCAAGCACATCGAGGTCATATCTAACCTGTTGGGATTCCTGGCAACCCCATGAACCCTGGGCGTGTACACAGGGGAGAAAGAAGTTCAAAGTTTGCTCTTTGTGAAGCAAATTTCCTTTATTGCAAATAACATCACCATGACTACAATATGGAAAACATTTCTGGAGAGTCACTGGTGCTTGGGAATCCTGGATTGCAGAGACTGTCTATGAAATTTGTTTTAAGGGTTATTGAAAATTTGAGAATGTTATTTTTTTTTTTATCTCTAAATTTCTACCCATGAGTTAAAGAAACTGACTCTGGAGACCGAGTTCCCACTCCAAAATGGCTCCACAACTTTTTAGTCCATTGCATCTCAATCCCGAAGGAGAGACGTGACCTTTGTGGCAGTGCGCTCTGCATCCATGTCCTTCTGGTTGCCCTCGGTTGTTGGGAGCCTCTAGTTTCAGCTGAACCACGTGGTGGCTGACAGAGAATCTAAAATAATTGTACTGGGCCCTTCTGTGACATTCTGAGAACTAAAGGATGCTTCTAATGCTGCAACAGGGTAGTAGATACAAAACAGGCAGCGGGCATTGCCTTTCCTTCTCTCTCCTTTATTATGCACATGTACGGCACATAATGAGACGAGTGGCTGACACTTCTAGTAAGAGTCAGTCTAGGAAGAATATTGTTTGGGACGGCTATTGAGTTGCTTCTGTTTCAACCCTGACTGCAGTGCCCTGGGCTCGGCTGACACCTCTGTGAATGCGTGGTTTTCATTTGTGCAGCATTATCATTCAAAGTAGGTAGGGGAACATCTTGTATGATACTTGTTAAATGTCTATCCTTGAAAACAATACAATTATGTTTAACAAGCTAGCTAATCTGGATGTATGTATATTATATATTTAAACGCCTATTTTGATAGCAAATTATAAAGTACAACATAAATTTCACCAGTAATAATATTCTTCATCTTATTTTCCAAGTCATAAATTGCTATAATGTGTATCCTATTGGTTTTAATATTAAGTATTTCATATTTTTTATTTTAGTTTGATCTTGGGTGTAATAAGTCCAGTGTTTGTCATATTTGTAGCAATTTTTATTTTAAAGTCAAAATATTTGAAACTAGCTTGGTGTGTTGGCTTATGTCCGTAACCACAGCAAGAGGATTCTCAAGAGTCTAAATCCAGCCTGGGCTACATAGTGAGTTCCAGGACAGCCTATTCTATGGAGCAGACTCTGTCTCAAAACAACAACAACAACAACACAAACTCAAATCAAGCCAGGCCCAAGCAAACCATTTAAAAATATTTACTTTGGGGGTTATTAGAGTTTAGTTCTAAAGGTATCAAAATAAAGGGTCACAAAAATAGCTTTTTGCCTTTCTGAAAGCCATGTTATAAGTAAAGTTTATGTGTGCATGTGTGTGTGTGTGCATACGTACAAAATAAGTTTGAGTCTCCCTTAATCTGGGTCCTTACATGGCTCCTATTGAGGGATCTTGCTGGGTGGCTTGGTTTCCTACTCTCTGGTGGTCATGACATTTCTCTTTGCCCTGAACGTGGGCGGGGCCTGCGACTGTATTGTTTAGATGTAGCCAATACACCAAATCAACCGGTTTTAAGTCAATCCAGAGATTATCAGGGTGGTCTTGGTTTTACAGGTGAAAAGCTTTTAAAAGAGGAATGGCGCTCTCCCTGAGGTGAGAGACCCTCTGTCTTGATGGGTTTGAATAACTGAACTGTCCTGAAGGAAGTGACCATGGTGAAGCAACCCCTACTGCAAAGTACTCTTTTAGGAGCTCAGGTGGCCTCCAGCAAGAAACTTGGGTTCTCAGTCTCACAGGTGACCCTAGTGCTGTCCCACCATGGGGGAAACTCTACACATTTAGAAATTAAAGAGCAGGTGTGGAGAGGACTCTCCCGAGCCAACCTGACCAGGTTTTTGAGCAAAATCCAAGGGATTAGGATTCAGCCATATAAGATGTGGTCTCTCCTCTCCCTCAGGTGAAGATAATTGTCTAGTAACTCAGCTCAAAGTGAACCAGTTCCTTCCTGATGACCCCACAACACAGCTCTGTAGAATGCTGGGAAGGTTATTTGGTGGATACAGACAGTGCTTATTGGTGGAGATTACACACTGTATATGTGTTCAGAAAGAACTGGCCACATTGTTATTCAGTAGCCATTCCGTTGTTCAGCTCTTCACGGTTTGTCTTCTTTAAGGGGTGATCAATGCTGGAGGGCAGGCTGTTCTCTTAACACCCTTGATCCAGTCTCTAGAGCATAGAAGGGACTTAATAAATATCTGTGAGTAAATACATGTTTAGCATATACTAGAAACCCCTAAATTTTTGTAGTCAGAGTGTAAAAGAAACTCATACTTTTCATTATTCCCTTAACTATTGAACAAGAAACAGTTTTAGATGCCAAATTGTACATTTTTAGTAGACTTTGAATTCTGTCTGTGACATTGAGTATATTATAAAACATTTTTTCACCTGTCTGTGTGTGTTCTCATCTGTGTGTTATAAATAATTACTCAAATTTTTTTAAAGGACTGTGCTTGGCACATGGAAACCATTTATTTTACTTCTTATTTTTAAATATTGATATTTCTTGGCGTGATTGACCCACAAGCTTTAATTTCCATTTATAAAACTAGGACCCTAATCCTTCCTCTTCTTTTGGTGGAAGCAGTGCTAACATTGTAACCACATGCCTGATTTTCACACCCCAGTTACAGGTTGCTTAAAATACGCTTGTGCATAGTTAACCATTTGAATTCAAAACAGCAGCAGATATTTTTATTGTCATCCTGTGAGACATTCCCTCATGCCCTTAGCATTCTCAGTGGGATAAAGTGCTACAAAGAAAATTGTGCTCATCCAGAGAGAAGACGGGAAGGTACATCTTACATCTCTCATGCCAATACCACAGTGACATCATTTCTATCTCAAAGAACCAAATATTATCTGCATTAAATCTAGGTATGCCTCCGGTACAGATCCTTGCATGTTTAAAGGTAGCCGCCAAAATACTCTCCGTGGGCAATCTTTATCTCGTTCTGGAGAGCCAGTTCAATTCTTTTCAAATGAAATTGCAACCTAGTTAACACTAAGTATTCTTTTAGAAACAGAATGGAAGAGTGAAGAAGATTAAAAGAGAAAACGTCCCTAAACGTGACCCACTCTTCTGGTTGGAGGTTTTAAAGAGACATGCAAAGAAGCGCGGAACAGAGATCTTCATTTCACCTGAGTGAAGTGGGTACCGTTTGTGTGAAACGCTGCAATTTCTCCAGAGTAATCCAAAAATGTATTTAGACCGTTGTTAGCAAAGTTCACACCAAGTTTCTTCAAAACAGCTCGAATCTTTTAAAAATGACTTCAGAGTAACTGTAAAGCAGAATGAGGAAAATATTTTGATAGCAGAAAGTATTTCGTGGGCACCATCGGCAGGCTCCATGATTCCAGCAAGAATCAGGGTTGCTCTAGGGATGCTTTAGTCCTTCCTAAAATCTTACGCTGCAAAATTGATTACAATACCTTGAAGCATAAGTCGTAGTGAATGAATATTTACACATTAGGTTTTTTCAAGAATTGTTGTGGAAATTAGAAGTAGCCTTAAATGGGTAGGGTAGTCTTTCATCTGCTTAACTTTTTTTTTCTTGTAAGGAAGAATACGGAAGGAACCCTTTATGCATTTTCACGTCATTCTTGCACAGGAGCTGTGGTAATTTTCTCTCTATTGCTCCAATTTTAGTGTATGTGCCTTCAAAGGGAGTATATTCATCTGCTTGAATTTCAAAAGAAATCAAAATACTTAGTTTTACCCTCTTTTCTGGTGTTCCCATATCTCACAAAGGGATAATAAAGTGAATCGGTACCATAATAAAGCCTTAAGATGCATCTTTGGCCGAATGGTGGTGGCAAATGCCGGTAACCTTAGGACTCCCTAGCCCTGAGGCAAGACCCTGTTTTAAATAAACAAAACCAAACAAAACAGGAAAGCATGTTTGAAAAACGCAAGTTTTAGAAATTATTTTCCTTTGTGTGGGTCTGGAGATCAAAGACAAGGTTGTTGGCGCACTAAGCAAGGGCTGGAACATTGAGCCACATCTTTAGCCCTGGGTCTTGTTAATTCTTAACTAAAATTATGTGGTGAAATACTTGATTATTCATATACTTGTTATTTTCACACAAACAAGATTTCAGATGAGAAAAATTCACATGTAGAACTGTCAAGTATATATTGATTTGAATACAAAATGCTACCTGTGCTAATATTTTCTGATGTCATAGGTATAAATGCTGTTTTTCATTTAAATTAAATTACTTTTATTAAGTGTGTGTGTGTTTAAGCTGTCACATGTGTAAAGGATAGAGGAAAACCCATGTGAATTGTTTCTCTCCTTCCTAGGATCTGGGGTTGAACGCAGGTCTTTAAGCTGGGTGGCAAGTTCCTTTACCTTCTCAACCATCTCACTGACCCCCAAATTCAATTATTGTTAATTGATAATTACTATACTTCCAAAATCTAATTATTAGTGAGTTTTGATGTGGTCTATATAACACTATACTCATAGGAGCAACAAAATATGAATATGAACAGTTTCTTTTAGGGTATGGGATTTACTTCACACATCTGCAAGCCAAGCATTTGGAAACCTGAGGCAGGAGAATTCAAGGCTAGCTTTGGCTATGCAGTGAGTTCAAGGCCAGCCTGGGCTACGTGATACCCTGCTTTAAAAACAAAACAAAACAAAACAAAATAATGATAATAATGAATAAAGTAAATAAAAGAAAAATAAAACAGTAAGTGCTGTACAAGAACAGCAACTTAGAGCCCTTTTCGAGCAAAACAAGCCAAGTTTCGGCTTTTTTTTTTCAAAAAAAATTTTTTTTTTGCTTCAACTTTCTATTCAGAATAACATGCATTTTGAGAGATGGACACGGAGAAAGCAGCATTATTGCCAGCCCTTGCTTGCTGTGCTGTGGACGGTGTGCACAAGCTTGAAGGCCAGATGGCCTCAGTGCTTCTCTGGGCTCCCCCTCTGTTGGGGAATGTTATTTTAAGGTGTGCTGCTTTTGTTTACGCTGCATTTGTTTAACTCTGTGAAGCTGTGTTAGTGTGCCTGTCTAAAACACCTGATGGTCCTAATAAAGAGAGGAGCGGCCAATAGCGAGGTAGGAGTAAGGATAGGCGGGGCTAGCAGGTAGAGAGGATAACCAGAAGGAGAAATCTGGGAGGAGAGAGAACAAGGAGCAAGAGAACAAGGAGAGGAGGACACCATGGGCCAGCCACCCATCCAGCCACGGAGTTAGAAGGAAAGTAAGATATGAAGAAAATAGGAAGATAAAAGCCCAGAGGCAAAAGGTAGACAGGTTAAGTTAAGAAAAGCAGATAGGAAACAAGCCAAGCTAAGGCCGGGCATTCATAACTAAGAATAAGCCTCTGTGTGTGATTTATTGGGAGCTGGGTGGCAGGCCTCCCAAAAAAACCAATACAATATAACAAAACATCACACAATACTCCTCTTTTGCTGGGTAATGTAGTCTAGTGACTTAGTGTCTCTGTCTTGAGGTTTTCATTTATAATGTAGAGATAAAAGCTTCTATAGCCCAACATTTGCTATATACTGCTGGCTTGCAGATAAGCACGTAACGCCAGTACTATCTTCATTACAGGGTTTTAACCAAGTATTTTCACGCAGTCTTTCATTTGAGAGAAGCTGGGTGAAACCACACAACTTTTACGATAGAAGTATTTAACACGCGTGATCGTTACTTAATTTGCCCAGAGCGAAAGGGGAGATTTTATTCCTCTTGCTCCCATGGAAGCTCTCAGTGCGCCAAAGGCACCTTTTTCCCCCACTTAAATTCAGACTAACTTCAAACCTTTTGAAGACACAATTTCATTCATTCACCCTTGTCACGCTTTATTCTCCAAAGCTATCTTTTATCCCCACTTTGCAGATGGGAAGGAGAAATGGGCACTAACTCTCTGAAGCCGAGAGCACACTGAGCTTCTCACCTCAGCCTCGCTTTCTGATGGAACGTGACACACCCTGGCTCGGCACTAGGTCTGGACGAATCGTGAACATTCCCAATCTTGTTTGTAAGCTTCTGAATGCAGAGAAATGAAAAGGAGGCATCGATAGGATGCTGGGGCGAAGCCTTTGGTGGCGGCCTTGCCATCCAGCGTCAGCTGCTTATGCCTTTCATCTTCTCAGTGACTGGCAAGTGTTAAAACCATTTTTAAAAGTACCTTGTAACCTCCAACCTGAAGAAGAAGAAAAATGGCTTAGGGAGCAGTTAAAAGCCCCATTAGAGGTTGAGTCTTTTTTTTTCCCCCATGGGATTTTCTGAAAGCACTCATTTTTCACCCAAAGGTTGAAACTTTTTTTTTTTCTCCTAGGCTGGATGGAGTTAGATCCTTGTCAGAAGGAAGCAAAGCAATGCTACCTAGAGCTGCAACACAACCCGCGAGGGCACAGTAGTTCATGGCACATTTCTAGAAGGCACGTGCCAACTGCTTGCACTAAAACACACTGCTCAGAGTGGGACCAGTTTGCATACTCAGCAAAAATACCGGCCTGCAATTTGCTCATGGACAAACTTCAGGTTTCTTTTTTCTTCTTTCTCTCTCTTTTCTTTCTTTTTTTTCTGGTCCTAGAAAGCACTCCAAAAACTTTGTGAGAAAGGCAGACTTATATAGAGACTCCATTATTCCAATTTGATTTCTATGCATTGCTCTTTATGAATGGCTTCCTTATAATTAGGTGATTAACTTAAAACAGAACCTGTGACTACAATAATCCCAAGATACAGGCTTCAAACATTAACCATTTAGGGGTCCGGTGATGAATTTTTTTAAAATTTCAATCGCAAAAGCATAACTGATTATACAGAAAGGAGTTTATGGGATCATAAAGAAAACATGGAGAGCAGTATCTTCTGCAACTAGAATCTCATTTCTGATTTCCAAAATTAAGGTATTTTGTAGCAATGTTCCTATCTCAAGGGACATATTTCTTTTTAACTTTTAAGTGAAAAGGGTCTTTAGTTTGGGTGCAAGGCCTCAGTAAATTTCTATTAACTCCGTCCCTTGCATGACCACCCTTGGGGAAACAACAACAGTGTGCTGGGCCTGGCTTTCTTAGTGGCCTCTAGCAGAAAATGGAAATGACCCTGCTTCTTGGGCTCATTCTGAGGCGATCCTAGAAGAATTAATGACCACGAACTGATGTGCCATGAAGGTCACCAGAGTAGACATCCATATGTTTGAATGGCATCTGTGGTCATGTTTAGTAAGAGAAGGCGCTCGTGCGTCTCTTCCCTCCGTTCTGGGGTGTGTGGGCTCACTTGTTTACAGGGCTTGGCTTTGATTGCTGCTAAGGGAAAAGGCAGATCCAATCTGCGTGGCTGGGTACTTTCAGATAGAGGTGTAGGTAACTGAATTAGATAAAACCAGGCATTTAGAAAGCTGCCAGATGCATCTGGGTAAGTTTTAAAAGTAAAAATGCCAGACAATTTATATGACTCATAATAGCAATTCAGAAAAAAATGATATGTAAGAATGTACATATATAATGTGTGTGTGTGTGTGTGTGTGTGTGTATGGGGGTTCTTAAAAGATTGACTTATTTGATATTTCTAGTTATTGGTGTACCAATTGGATTATGATTGTTTGCCATCAGTCAGTCTTGGCCAAACACCACCCTCAATTTCTAATGAACAGTTAATTAGATGAACTATATTGTCAATGTTCTCAGAACCAATTCTTATCAAAACTTGGGAGTACAATAAAATGCAAAAATGTAGTTTTCTTTTGTCAAGTCTAGCTGAGAATGTTTTTGATAGACCCCGTCTCTGTTCAAATAGGTCCCAATTTGAAATATTCCAGCATTAAATGGTAGATTTATTGTAAATGCTTTGGCTTTTAAAGTATGCTTTTGAAGTTGCATAAGTGTGTACGTTGGAAATACTTGAGATCCCAAAGTTAACTTGGTTTGAATACAATCTGAATCAGATGTTATAAAATTCTCTCAATGGACTGGGTTATAGGAGCCATTCTTTTTTTTTTTTTTTCAAAGGAAAAGAATTACATATTTTATTAATTGGGAGATAACATAGTTGAATGGGCTAGATACTTTAATTGGTCTGGAGAATCAAAGGTTTTGCTCTTTTTTTTCCAGAAATGTAGAAACAGAACATAACAGTTATATTAACATCCTTATAAAACAATAAGCAGAAAGATTCCACTTATATTTGCAATATGTACACAAAGCTACAGTGAACAAGACTATATGTGTCTGATGTAAGGGACAGGGATACCCATCTACTAACAGAATTAAGAGCACAAAATCAAACTGTCATGTCCGTTCTCAGCTCCTCCACAGCAAGGATAACAAGAAAATTCAACGTAACACTGTAGGAGCCATTCTTAATCAGGTATTGAGAACTTGTTAGACACCTTGTTAAAGCATAATCAAAACTTCAGAAAACACAGTGGGGGGATATTCAAGGCCGACAAAGGATGCTGAAACAATCTTATGCCTGTCGTGATGCCCCCCATATGCCCGGCAGCATTGTCCTGTGTTTTATGCCCTAGTGCCTGCTTTGAGTCTTTCCTCTGGCATTTGGGGGCCATTACTAAGGGAACTCAAGGGTACGGGGACACAAACATTGCCAACGGTGACAGTTGATCTAAAAACCAAGATGGCTACTTAAGTCAACTCACAGGAGGAGGATGGGGAGGGCAGTGTGAGATTTCACCATGCTCCAGAGCATTGTCCAAACTCACCGCTTGCTTCTGGGTTTTAAACTTACTGTTTAGGACCATGGTTAACCATGGGTGATTGAAACAATTGCCACAATTGGGAACGCGCCTGTGGAAGCTACTCAAAACCATGCTTTGGGAAAGAAACTCAGCTGTGTGCTTGACTTATTTTTAGTGCAGAAATGGATCTGTGCCTTAATAGTTACGGTGTTTTCTCAATATATAAAGATTTAAAGACTTTTTTTTTGTCATATTGGGGATGAAGCCCAGGTCCATGCATATGTTAGGGTGTTCTCTGCTAGCGAGTTACAGCCTCAGGTTTAAATATATGATTTTACATTAAAATGTTATGTTAGTGTTTCAAAAACATAATGGTTAAACAATATTTTCAGCAACTACCAAATTAAATAATTATTTAGACTGTCTATTCATACAGTAATCTGAATTCTTTGTAGGAGAAAATCCAGGATCCAGAATGATGAACAAACCACTATTATTGCTATTGCAAACAGCTACTTAGGGAATCTGCTCCCAATTAACCTTATAGACAAATGAGAAATCATCCTCTAAAAATGAACACATTTATTTCTCTAAATATGTAAATTCCTCAGCATTTCTACAATGCTGAGATAAACTATTTCAATCTATATTTATAGATCAGAGTCGAGAACAATTTCTCTCTTCTTTACAAACAGCCTTGACTGCCTACTCTGAGTTCAAAACTGCCTTAAAATGTGTCATATTTTTGGTATACAAAAGGCATTCTAAAATTGTATCATGCAGTCATTGTGCCGAGAGAATGACCCTTGCCATGCTTTGTTTACTGAATGTCAAATTTTCATTCGTCTTACAGCTGTGTTCCAGGGCAGTTTCGGTTCTGTATGAAGGGCAACTAATGCACAAAACAGTAAAGGCACAGAGCGGTAATTAGTCTGGGAAACATCAAAGTGTGCTCTTCTGAATCCAGCCGATTTGCTCTGGGTGTGCAGAACCAATAGTCTTTCTTTGCTAAGGTCTCTTATTAATTTTTGCTTTCGTTCGTTGTGGAGCAGCTGCCTTGCCATCAATCCAACATCCTGCTTTACAAAAAAAAAAAAAATCCATTTTGAGGCCACAAATGCAATTTCAATGGGGTTGGGAATAATAACCAGCTTCCCCTTCTCACCCCACTTCTGGAAAATAGAAACTCAGAATGAAAGTTTTCAGTGCGTGCAACGTGAAAGAGAGCAACGTAAGCATGGCTTGGATCCGCGTTCTAGAAAAGGCAGGAAACGCGGCTTGGAACCTGACTGCCGTCTTTTTAAAATCTGCACCACCCTTGCCTCCGTGTGCGTGTCATTTTCTTCTCAGTGGACATTTTCCTTCTTTGGGGCGCATTGTGGTTTTTCACTAAAAAAATATTAATTAAACTCAACCGGCAAGGAAAAAAAAAAACGTTAACCTGATTAACAGTTTACACATCCCAGGATGACCGCAGCAAACTAACCAGGAGCATTTGCTTTCTCCTTGTTGGGATTATGAATTTTAAGCAGCTGGGGAAGGCCGTTGAGGTCGCCAAATAAGCCTCCCCGCAGGAAGTGAGAGCCTGGAGGGAGAGAGGGAGGGTTTAAGAAGGAGTGTGGGCTGGGAGCCCCTCCCCCATCCAGCCAGTCTATGCATTCCTTTTCTCCACCTGCCCTTTTTCTTTCGAGTGTTCCGCATAAAGGTGGAGAGAGAGAAACTGCTTGTTTAGTCCTGTGAGCATGACAGCTTCCTGTAATCATCGCCTTCTCCTCAGTCCACCCAATAGCTCATAATTATATACTCAAACATGTTTACATATAATAGGTAAATTTTATAAATAAATTCATTTAAGCACTGTCAATATACATTACATGGGTAAATATATTTTCTGTGTCTAGCATTATTAAAACTTCCTTTCTTTTTTCCTTTCTCTTTCGTCCTTGCGACAGGGTCTCATTGTGTGTTCCAGGCTGGCTCTGAACTTAACAATTGTCTAACTTCAGCCTCCTGAGTGTTGGGATTACAGGCATGCGACACCATGCCAGGATGTAATTTTCCTGTCTTCCCAACAAAATATTTAAATTTGATTCTGAGTTATAGTCTATTCCAACCACGTGCCGATTTTCATTTTGGTGTCATAGTCTCTAACTGGGTAGACACTAAAATACAGCCAAGCAAAACAAAAAAAGTAATAATAGGCATAATTAACATAATGAAGAGAAGCACATACAGGCAATTTACTATAATTGACCAGTAAACAAATGTGTGATGTCCATGGAATGGTCAAGCATGCTCCTTCTGGAAGCATTTTCAATTGGTCAGGAATTGAATGCTTCCGAAAGTGACAAAATTATTGCCCAGTAAAGTTAGGGTGCTCCTTCCCTCATGAGAAAGGTGGAAATCAGGCACCATCTGTTGATTTAATTTTGAATGAACCACGACCTTATTGAATAAACTTGAGCTTCAGGGCTTTACGTCCTTATATGTTACTTGGCATCTTCCCAGAACTACCGTTGAGGCTGCAGCTCTGTAATCTTTCCACCTATGGTATTTGAGAGGTCCATTCTAAGCATTAGTGTCAGTGCTGATGGGAACAAAGCCATATTAGTATTTGAAATAAATATATTTAGCCTCCGCACAGCTACTTTAATTCAAATGACACTTCATTGATTACCTTTCTCCAGCATTAGCTGGGGCTTTGCCCGAATCTTTCTATGAGACAACTCAAGCCATTTACCACTTAACATCACCTCAGGATCACCTTTAGAAAGGTCTGAAAATGTTTAGGTTGAGAATTCTTTAAAAATGATATTGAGAAAAAAAAGAGAGGCTTTAGAAAACTCAATAGATATTTTCCCAAAAGGAGACCAGAAGCTGGCTTATCAGCTGTGATCTGTGGGCTTGTTATCAGCTGAGACTAAATTCGCGAGAGTGTGGTTTGTGAATCCTTGGAAAAGCAACTGCTTCCCCACCCAGCAAGGCAACGTGATGGAAAACACGCAAGCCTGGGAGGGAGAAGAATACAGTCGTTATTCTCAGATAGCCCTGTCTCTCTCCTCCCTTCCATCCATCTTTCCTTTTCTTCAGAGCTAGAAATAAACTCTAGGAGCAAGTTCAAACTAGATTAACCCTCTACATGCCCAGTCCCTATTCTCAGATCCTTCCCTCCCTTCTTCCCTCCCTCCCTCCCTCTCTCCTTCCTTTCTTCTTCCTCTTCCTTCATTTATCCTTCTATCCCTCTTTCTCTTCTTTCCTCTTTTCCTCTTTTTTTTGTAGTGTTGAGGATAATGTGACATTTCATTTTCACAGGAAACATAAGACAACAAGCAGGTTATTGAAATCAGCAATAGAATTAAGTATGTTGGTCAATTGAATCCAATATAATGACAAGAAGAAAAATATCAACACTTTCACCAACTGCACTGAGTAATTTTTTTTGTCAACTTAATATAAGCTAGGTCATCTGAGAAGGGGGAACTTAAACTGAGAAAATGCCTTCATCAGGTTGCCTGTAGGCAAGTCTGTGGGGGCATTTTCTTGATTTTTGATGTAGGAGGGCCCAGCCCACTGTGGGTGGTGATTCTGGGTTATATAGCAAAGTAAGCTGAGGAAGCCATGAGGAGCAGGCCAGGAAGCATCACCCTCCATAGCCTCTGCTTCAGCTCCTGCCTCCAAGCTCCTGCCATGAGTTCCCTCACTGATGGACTGTGATGGACAAGTATAAGCCAAATAAACCATTTCCTTTTAAGTTGCATTTGGTCATAGTGTTTTATCACAACACAAGCTATGACACCAACTAATTAAAATAGGATGGAAATATGATGGCTTTTATTATGGCTACAGAACTTATGTGTGCTGGGACAAACTGGATGAAAAGCAATGACACAAAAGTTTCAATTAGCGAAAGTTAGAAATCCCTGTAATCAGGTCAAGTGGGATACCATGGCTCACGTGCTATGGCATCTGTGTCATTATCCAAGGAAAGATGGAAAAGCCAGCTGATAACTGGGTATGGCAACAGATGCCTGTAGTCCCAGCCCTTGAGAGGCCAAGGAGAGAGGATTTTCAGTTAGAGGCAGCCTGGGCTTGGAGTGAGATTTCCTCCCAACACCACCTTTTCCTACCACAAAAACAAAAACAAAAAAAAAAAAACCCAAAAAACAAAAAAACCCCCACAGATTAACAAGATGATATGAGGTTTGGTACCGGGAACAAATCTTGTCTTAAAACAGTAGTCAAAACAGAAAAACGCCTGGGAAATGTTTAAGAGTACTTTCTAATCTTGGTATGATTTAACAAGATAATGTAATTCACTTTCCCTCTTGAGAGAAAAATAAACCAGTTTTTATATTGCACTAATATAACTCAAACCAATAACCCGCCTTTTATTGACGATCATTTGGAAGGTTCTGTCTTGGGGAATGTACCACACTAAAGAGGATACTTTGCTTGAAACGGGAACTCCGTCCTTGATTTCAGGTCCTTCTTCATAGGCAGTTATTTCCTAAGCTCAACGTGCTCTGTCCGCAGTTCCTACCTCCTCTTCATCACTGTTGTGTTGGTTCAGGTCTGATTCTCTCTTGTGGACCGTCTCCATGGTTCCCTAACCCAACTGTTCCCAAGATTGCAGGGCTAGTTTCTCCAACTCGATTCTGTATCGATCTGCCTGCATCTGTCTCTTGAGTTCTGGGATTAATAAGGGTGTGCGCCACCATGTACAACACTAGAATATACTTTAAAAATGTAAGTGGCTGGCATGGCGGCGCACACCTTTAGTCTCAGCATTTGGGAGGCAGAGGTAGACAGATCTCTGTAAGTTTGAGGCCAGCCTGGTCTACAGAGTGAGTTCCAGCACAGCTAGGGCTACGCAGAAAAACCTTGTCTTGGATAACAACAATAACAATCAAGAACCAAAAACAATAAAAATACATAAATGTGATGATGTCATCCCTCAGTACTAAGCTTTTGATAGGGTGTATTCAGTTTTTCTATTATATATGGGTGCATTATCTCTAAGAACATCTGGAGCACACCTATCCAATGTGTGTTTACTAACTTTTCTCTTTGTGTGTGTGTGTATGTGTGTGTGTGTGTGTGTGTGTGTGTGTACAGCCGCACATGTACCACTGCATGTGTATGGTGGGTGACCAGAGGACAATTTCAGGTATTGGCCTTTGCTACTCAGCTGGTTTGAGGCAGCGTCTCTGATGCTCACTGCCTTGTTAGGCTAGCATTGTCTAGGGAGTGTATATGTTGGCCTGCAGGTATCTATGGATTCTCCTGTTTCTGCCTCCCATCTCAGTGTTGGAGCATGGGATTAAAGATGTGTGTTGCCATACCCAGCTTTATGTGGGCTCTGGGTTTGAACTCAGGTCCTTACACTTGTACAATAAACTCTTTACTCTCTGAGCTGTCTTCTTAACCATGATTACTGATTTTTTTTTACTTGATAAAACATAAATAAACCATACAGTTTTTAAAAGATGAAACAAAGTTGAATTTAGTTGGGCATGATGGCACACACCTGTTATCTCCACACCCTGATGGCCGAGGCAGGAGGGTCTGGAAGTGGAGGTTAGCTTGGCTACATGGTGAGTTTAAGGCCAGAGTTACACAGTGAGGTCCTGTCTTGAAAAACCAAGCACTGGGGATGAAACTCAGCAGGAGAGTGCTTACAGTATGTGCAAAGTTCTGGGCTCAGTCTCAACACTGAAAACAATGGAATCCATTCAAACATCATTTAGTAACACAAGTTAAAAAAACAACCTATTTTTATTAAATGTGATGCTTAAAAATAACTTGGCCTAGTAACACTTTTTAATATAGTGATTCAAGTTTAATTTATTTTGATGCTGTTGATCATTTCAGTGGTTAAAGAGAGGATATCTCAAAAATAAGTGGAATTGCATCATTGTCTATAATAAAACACAATTTTTACTTTTCAGTAGTATTCAATTACTTATTTTTTTAGAAATTTGCTTTCTTTTGTTTCAATCAATTGTTTTTTTTTAGATTTTTTTTAGATTTATTTATTTATTTATGTATACAGTATTCTGTCTGCATATATGCTTGCAGGCCAGAAGAGGGCACCAGATCTCATTACTGATGGTTGTGAGCCACCATGTGGTTGCTGGGAACTGAACTCAGGACCTTTGGAAGAGCAGGCAGTGCTCTTAACCACTGAGCCATCTCTCCAGCTCCTCAATCAATTGTTTTATGAACTAAAGAATGACAGTGAAATATTTTAAACAGCAAAACTCCTAAACTTTTTTAATTAAACAAACTGCACAACACACACACACACACACATACACACACCCATGGGGAGTGAGAGAGGAGAATCAGCAAAAACAAAGTATGCATGAAAACGTCGTGATGCAACTCATTATTTTGTATACTAATTTAAATGAACAAACAATTGTTTTCTCATTCAGTCAAACTCTACTTTTATTCTGAAAAAAAAAATAACAGATCAACTATTTTTGTTTTTTAATTTTTTTTCAGGGGCCACTGGGAGTCGGCTCAGTCAGTAAAGGTGTGGCTGCCACACAGGCCTGAAAACCTGGGTTGGGATCCTGAGCACCCATGCAAAAGCCAGGCATGCTGTGCATCTGTGATGCCAGCGTAGGGCAGCGAAGACAGGTGGAAGCCTGGAGCTCACTAGCCAGCCAGCTTAGCTCCATCCATGGGTTCCAGGTTCACGAAGAGACCTGTCTCAATAAGATAGAGATTGAGGAAGACACCTCAAGACACCTCATGTACATGTGTACATTAATCCACCCATCCTGTATAGCTCTCTCTCACACATCTGACAACAATCAATTGTAATCATAAAATATGTAAATAAACTCTGGCCATTTATCAGTACTTTAAAATTAAAGTTTAAATGTACAGTTCACTGCTGTGAGATGAGCAGTCTTCATGTAAAGCATACTATTCTTTTTGCTTTTTTGCAGTGCTAGAGGTTGGGCCCAGGGCCTCAGCCCAGGCAAGTGCTGTACCACGGGACCCCAGCCAGAACCCTTGAATAATAATAAGATTTTTAAGGTAACTTGTAGGCGGAGGGCCCGCTTGTTTGTCCAGGCCACCCAGAACTGGCTAACTCTTACATCTTAATTTAACCCATTTCTAGTAATCTGTGTATTGCCACGTGGCAGTGGCTTACTGGGTAAAATTCCCAGTGTCTGTCTCTGGCGGCTCCATGGTGTCTCCCTGACTCCCCCCTTCTTTCTCCCAGTATTCAGTCCAGTCCTCCCCACCTACCTAAGTTCTTCCCTATCTACAGGCCAAGGCAGTTTCTTTATTCATGAATGGTATTCAGGCATACAGAGGGAAATCCCATATCAGTAATCTCCTATGTCACTAAAGAGTTTTCTTTTTCATAAAGTCAGTCCCACACATCACATTCACTGGCTTCACCTTTTCTCAAACATGTCTTGCAGACAGCCTACATCATGTATTTCATTATAGCACTGTCCTATGAGGTCCCTCAGTGGTGGATTATGACCTGGAAGTACAAGCCAAATAAACCCTTTCTAAGTTGCTATAGTATTTTGGTCAAAGCTATAGTATTTTTTTTTTTTTTACTATTAAGTAAAAATCTTGGGCTGGAGAGATGGCTCAGCCGTTAAAGGGTAGGCTCACAACCAGAAATATAAGTAATAATCTTGTGCAAGAAATTTCTGAATTTTTATCAAATTCAGTTAAGGTTTGTAAAGTCTTTGCTGCCCACATGTAGACACATATTTCAAGTAGTCCTCTTTATAGCTGTAATTGTGGTCATTTACCTGGCAGAGCTCAGTTGTTAGCACCTTTACCTTGTGAAGAGAGAACAGTGAAAAGATCAACCATGCCTTTTCTCCTAGTTCCCATCATGCTTATCTTTGAGTTCTCTTCAGCATACCTCTGAAGAAATCTTTTATACTTGTTGTCCATTTAAGACATGTGTTTTAAGTAATATAATCCACGTATCATTTTATTGGGACTATCAAAGCAACATGTCCTGATCATAATGAGCTTGACAGGTTGACAGGGAACTGGCTGGCTCTACAGTTTTCTGGTAGGATGCTTTGGTTACTGCATATGTCAGGCAACAGTTTGACACATCTGTTGAAGTTGCCATCGACAATGCAAATGACATGTTAGCAACATGTCATAGTCTTTTTGTATCAACTTTTAAAATAAAACAAAAAGTATCATTTCTTATAGTTTATCTAAATGGATTGTCCTATGCACCTTGTATGGTTCACACATCTCAGTCTGGAGACCAGTAGACTATGGGCCTTTGGTTTAACATATTTAGGGATATTCTTGGCTCGTTCCGTAGACCACAGGCTTCTTAAAAATCACAGATGTCTAATTTATCATTGCATCTCCAACATATAGCCCTAATCAGGATGTAACCTGAATTAATTATGAATTAATTATGGCTGAATTAATTATGAAGGTAATACTACTTTGATCAGTCAGAGAAAAGAATCGTGTTTAGTTCGGGGTGATTTTTGAAGAAGAACTCAAGGAATTGGCATATATTTAGAGGGAAATAATTCTAAACTTTGTCAAGATAGTATTCTAGCCTGAGGCTATTGTCCACAAGAGGAATTTGGTGTTAGTGTACAAAAGAGCTACCTAACAATTAGAGTTGTCTGGACATGGACGGGCAGCTTTGGAGTATGGTTTCTTATTCTTGGAGGTGTTAAAGTAGCCTTGATGGCTAGCTGCCTCCAACAGGCTGAAGACAGGCTTAAAGCGCTCACAGTGATAGCTGTGAATGGAGAAGGATTTAGATCATCTAGGATTATAAACAATAGCTGAGATTTGAACTGATTTGGTATGTCTAGTGATAGAACTAAACTTTAATAGATGAGGATACACCAAGCAAACAGCTTTTCTGTAATCCTGAGTCTGGATCTAGCTGAGCCACTGTATTAGCTCTGCCCTGCTTACTCATGAGTTACATGGCTAAGCAGGGTTTTAAGCACACACGGAGGCTCTTATTTCTTCTCTTTGTTAGTGTAACTACAGACATCTACCTTGCCTTCTCTGTTCATCTTAGAAACAGTCTACTATCAGCGTGTCCAACCAGGGTTTTAAAATTTATAGTTTGAGAGCCTATATCAAAGTGATGTCTCCTTAGTATCAGAGTTATCTTAATCATCCATTTATTACTATTGCCTGAGGTAGAATTGAATTATTTGAACTCAGGATATGATAATAAACACATGTAGGTTAAATATTATAGATAATAGGTTCAATACTATAGAAAACATAAACTAATTACAATGAGTCTTCTCTAAATGATGCAAATTAATTGCCCTGAATCAAGACCACAATCAATGCATCTAACTAACACCCCTTCCGGAGTTTGCTCAGCCACACTGCCTCGACATCAGGATGCTGTTCCTGTTGGGAAGGATTCTGGCGGGCTCAAAAAGGCATTTGACACATCAGAAACAGAGACTAACGGACGGAAAGTGCAGTGCCATCTACGTGTCATAGCTGAGGAGTAGTTCAGAAGGCCAAGAAAGGGCAGAATCACAGGCCACGGGATGTGGGAAGGAATCACGGCCTGGAGAACTGGAAGACTCTCCACAGCAACTCTGAAAATACTTTGCAAAGATAGTGAGCTACTGTATTATTATTATTAATTTTTATTATTATTTTCCAAATAACATGCCAGTTTTGTCCACACCACCAGTGCCCTTCCCCCTCTTTTATTTCTGTCTACTTTCAAATTCTGCCTATCATACTGGCCAATAGGACAAGGCATTCAACTACAGCAAATTCTTATACATTCCAAGTTACCCCACACAAACAGGTCACCATGGTAACCAAACAAAAAAGGACTAGAAAACAGAAGCGAAGTATTTACTTATGTCTGGTGGACTCTGCACGGCTTTCTTAAGAGCTATTTCAGATTTTCTTTCAGGTTTCAGTGTTGGTTACTGCTTGCTTTTTTAAGTTGAAGACTTTAAATATAGAAAATTGTACGAAACCATGAAGTCAACTTGCTGTTTTTATTGGAGCATATAAATTTTAATTAGAAATGTTGATTTAGTACATAGCCCAGAAACTATTCAACTCCTGTTCATGCAGCCCGGAGAAACAGAAGGCTCATTTGGCCATGGTAAAGAGTCCGAAGAAAGATACAATAGAGTAGATTTGAAGCAGTTGCATTAAGGGAACTGCAGTTTGTTTCTGCCATGTTCATTACAAAGAGGTAGATTTCACTGCTACTTGTTGTACACACCTCACAAATTAATGGTACAATGTGCTCTGCCTCGTCTTAATCTTTTGGTAAAAGAAGATTTTGATGGTGCAACAGAAAACCATTTAGGCTCGTAACCTATGTCTAACATCTCCTGGATTGGGCAATAGGACCACTCTTCATTTCTGTTATTGTCTTGGTACCCCTTTGAAGTGCAAAACCATTGCAGCTTCAAAGGCAGCCCAGCAAGATGACAACCGGTGCATATGACCCTGGAGGTGCAGACAAACCTGCAGTGTGTCACCAGGGAGGGCTTTGCTAGCAATCTTACCACAGTTGGCTTTTTAGTTCTTAAAGATAAAGATCTGTGTACAATGCCATCAACCTGACACTTGGCTTTTACAAACCATATTTTTGAATACCTTGCTATAAAGTGATTCCCCTATGTACATGTCATTTTCAGGGAAGAAAGCAAAGCTAGGAGCTTGTTTGGAAGCTTTGGAAACAGGAGGGAAACTATGTCATGAAAGAATAGATTTCCTATGGGATACTGTGGCTTGGATACCAAGCCACCCCCGTGCATATCTGTAATGAGCTGCAGTGAACAAAAATGCTGTTTTTGCATACTTTCCAGCTGGTTCTTTCTACCCGGCAGCTGAGCGTGGGATACTCCAAGCAAGATTTTTTTTTTTCAGTGAAAGGATTTCTTAAGACTAGAATTTACACCAAGCCAAACTAATTCTGGTCTACAGTCAAAAGAAAGAAAGGTTAAAAAAAATACAATTCTTTCCATGTAAAAAAACTCTTGTTTTAACAACAACAACTGTGACAATGACAGACTACATGGGAGGATGCTCACTATGTGTTTGCACTGATGCCTTAGATGGCATCTATGTTAGTTTTGTACTTTGGGATGAAGATGTCTCACTCACCTTCTGAACTGCATGGCCATGTGAAGAACGGTAGTAGAACCGTCAGCATCTCCTTCATCAGCACCGTCAGCATCTCCTGTCCACTCCAGCCGCAGGGGAAGACTGAGAGCTAAGGTCAGCGCTAATTCCTAGTTGGGGCCTTTCTGTCTTCCTTCTGGCCAGTTTGGTTACTCTCTAGAAAGAGAGTCTAGGGGACTGATGGAAGCAGAGGCGTCTCACTGGGTGATCTGACTGCTATTCAAGCCTGAGGGTTCCTCCTCCTTCCACCCAGGGAAAAAAAAGGAGGGGACACTGTCTATAGTCCTAGTGGGGGCTGAGGAGGCAAGGACACGTGGATTTGTGTGCCTGCTGGCGAGCCAGTCTAGCAAATTGGTGCGTGCTGATTCAGTGAGAGATGCTGTCTCAAAAAATAAGGTGGAGAAGTGACTGAGCAAAGACATCCTGGTGTCAGCTTCTTGCTTTTACGTGCACAAGCACACATACACACACACTACATACCGCACACACACACATGGGCACCCACAAGGACAAGCACACACACACTACATACCCCCCCACAGGCACCCACATGGACAAGCACACACACACACTACATACCACACACACACACTGGCACTCACAAGGACAAGCACACACACACACTATGTACCACACACACACATACACTATATACCACACACACACACATACAGAGGCACCCACACGGACAAG
>PVIU01000328.1:0-133907 GCA_004026605.1 Ondatra zibethicus | reverse complement strand
ATCATATTACTGAAGTCGATCTTAAACTCCTGCCTGAATACTGGAATTGCAGGCATGCGCCACTGGGCTTGAACCAGTCTCTGGAAGAACAACCATTAGCTTTAGTTTTAAGGTCACTGGAGCAGATTCCTCTTTGAGGAGACAGGTCAGCAGATGTCTTGCTACCCTAAAATCATGTGTATGATAAGCCATGCACAAGAAAGACCCCACCCCCAACACCCAAACACCCTGTACCGAAATATCCACTGAAATTAGGGAAATGGAGAGAGCAGCTTGTCTTTTGTCTGTCTGTAGTAAGACATGTAGCCCAGTGAGAAGAGGGGATTTCTGCTAAGTCCTTTCTGGTTTCTTACATAGTGGCATTTACAGACTTAGCTTTCTAACCCAGACGAAATGACCGATATCGACTTTCCCTCACTTAGCTGTAATTCATTCACTGTTCCATTTCTATCCTGTGAGCAAATGCTAACAGCTTTCCATGAGTCTAGTCTCCATTAATAGTTTCAAGTACCCAAGGAATTTATGTAGTGTCTTCGGTAAGTGTTCTAAAGAAGACTTTAAAATTACCCCCTTCTCTGACCCCTGCCCACCAAAGTCCCACAAACCTGCTTCTCCTAGCTCATTGATTACACAAAGGATCTGGTGGCTGATGTCTGTGGCTTGGTCCTCCTTTCTTCTTTCCTTCCTTCCTTCCTTCCTTCCTTCCTTCCTTCCTTCCTTCCTTCCTTCCTTCCTTCCTTCCTTCCTTCCTTCCTTTCTTCTCTGCTAACTAGAGTTTGGTGAACCTTGTCAATAATTCCTTCAAGTATGTCAAGGAATCTCACTTTTCCTCTGGCTTCTTCTCTCCCACAGGGTCCATTATCTCTATTAGCCTGCTTCAGAGAGAGCGGAGATCTGTGACATGGTCTAACTTTTCTGAAGTCAAGTGTGTCTTCAAAAGCAGAGTCTGGGCAGCAGTGGGAGGGACAGCAAAGAAGGAGATAACAGAGAAGAGAGAAGAGCTATAAACAAAGGCACAGCTGTGGCTGTCCAGCTCTTCTTGGTCATTTTAGGGAGTTTTTTCAGGAGTCACTGAAGAAGATAATACCTAGGGCATTATTATTTTAAAGTCACTTAAAGGAGCCTGAGAGACGGCTCAGTGGTTAAGAGCATTTTGTGCTCTTCCAGAGGATCTGGGTTTGGTTTCTAGCACCCATATGGTTATTTACAAAGGTCTGGAACTCCAGTGCCAGGGGATCTGACTCCCTCTTTTGACCTTCATGGGCACCAGCAGCACATACAACACAAAGACATACATGTAGGTAAAGCATTAATACACATAAAATAAACTAAAATATAATAAAAGATTCTAAAAATAAAGCCATTTAAGATTTGACCTCTTAAAACAGGTATAAAAAAACCCCACAGATAAGAGAAATAACATAAGCTGGAAGACTGGATACTACCCCAGTGTGAATTTCATCCAGGTTTATTTTTTAAAAATATGCCTTTATTTTACTTGACAGTGATGGGGTTCAGATCATACTAACCCCAAAACATGGTACCTTAGTATCTGGCATAGCAAGAGAGGTAGGATGCCATTCCTGCATTTCCCCTGGTCCTCTAAAGCAGGCTACAAAACCCAGAAGGATTTCTGATCCCTGTGTGAAGCAGGTCATGAGATCACTTATTGGAGGGATGCTCCCCACACACAAGGAAACGAGTATCCTCATTTCTCAAGACACAGGGCTAGAGGACAATCTCAACAAATGGGATGTGTTGAGCCCTCTTCTAGCATAAAAGAAACCCTGCACAGATTTACCCACTGCTTTGAGTTTTCATTTCTGGTGCCGTATAAATATTGCATAAAAAAGCTCATATGGTTTTCTCTAAAAAAAGTTATAGGGGTTTCAGCCATGAACATGGGATCTATTTTAAGAGAAAAATAGGTTTCTTTCCCTAAAGCAGTGATTCTCAACCTGTGGGTTGCATCCCCTTTGGAGGGTCCACATACCAAATATCCTGCATATCAGATGTTTACATTAGGATTCATAACAATATCAAAATTACAGTTATGAAGTAGAAATGAAAATAATTTTATGGTTAGGGCTCACCACGGCATGAGGAACTGTATTAAAGGGTCACAGCTTTAGAATGATTGAAAACCGCTGCCCTGGAGCAATGTACAAGGAGAATCCAAATGGAAACGCTATGGTACCATATGGTTTTAGTTTCCTAGATAGGAATCTGCCATGTCTAGCATGGCTTGGTAGTGGAAACCTGACAGTGCTGATAAGGGAGTGAAGAAATGACGGACATACACAGAAAAGCAAGAGCAATGTGGGCCGTGTGCACTCTGGTAGAGTGACACCAGCTATGCAACCTCCTGAAACTTCAGCATGTTTCTTATGTACAGCATAAAGGGAGGGGTTAGCCAGACTCTGTAGCAGGTCTCTGTAAGTGAGCATTCTAGGCTTCAGCATCTGGGATGAGAAAGCTGCTGTTGCTAGTTTTTACACACAGTGATTAATCATTCATAAACACCTGTACTCATACACACTGTCAACATTTAGACCCTGACCAGAGGGAGGCTTTGCCATCCCTTTGAGCCTCACCCCAAGGGGAAGACTTTGCCATTCCTGTGTACTGAGGTATTGGTCCTTGACATAACTATGCCCATGCCAATAATAATGCTCGTCCACTCAGGACTTCATCTGCTCTTTGCACATTCACTCAAGGCTTCCTTACTTCCCACAAAGATCTATGTACATTCCCACAAAAGCAACTGAGTTAAAGGAATGAAGATTCTATAGGCATCAGTCCACAAGAAAATGCTTAGAATTAAAACTCTATGTATCTTAAATATATATTTGAGTGATGTTTGATAAATAAGAAAATCATGGAGAGAAGAAAAAGGAATTATTTTTCTTGTTTGATCTGGTTGTTTCTTGTTTGACTAGTTTTGTGTATATGTATGTATATGTTCATGTGAGTGTATGTACATGTAGGTGAGGGCACATATGTGTGCATGTGTGAGTGGGGGTCTTTGGGTGTCTTCCTCAATCACTCTCTGCCTTATTTTTTGAGACAGGCTTCTAAACTCAGTTCCTCGTGCTTATATGGAAGACACTTTACTGACTGCATCATCTCCCTTGGCCCTGGATATTGTTTGTATTTATTAACTAATTATTATTGTACATGATGTGGTGTGTGTGTGCATGTGTGCACAGCCAGGGCACACATATGGATGTCAGAGGACAGCTTTCAGGAGTTGTCTCTTCTTTTTCTACTGTGGGATGTAGGGATTGAACTCATACCATCATATTTGTTTGTCAGGCACTTTTGAGCTACCTCACCAGTCCCTGGATTTGATTTTGACAATTACCTAGTTGTTTTTCTTACCATTGTATCACACACACACATTTTAGGGAGATGGAGTCAAGATTCTATTTATAACTAAAAGAAGATTGGGAATTAATTTTCTTTATTATTTTTGAGGAAAAAGAACAAAAACGCATCTGTGGTAGTTTGAATGTAATTGGCTCCCATAAGATAATTCTTTATTGATTCTTTGGGAATTTCACATCATGCATCCCAATTCCACTCATCTCCTTTCATATCCTCCCATCACTCCTGCAACATCCCCTCTAAAAGAATTTTTTAAAAAATCCCCCCACCTCACTCCTCTGTCTTTCCAACACCTCTTCTTTCATCCTCGTGACGCTGGGAGCTGCAATGTGTCACACAGTACACTTTTTTGTCCTATCAGCCGCACCCACAAAATGTTCACTGCAATGAGTCATTTTGGTCTGGTTCAAGGCCTCTGGCCTCTGGCATACCATCATCACTCCTTTCCGATATTCTGATGTTGCCTCAGTCATGGAGATCCTGTGGTTATCGTTTCGTAGGACCAGTCCCTTCACACGCTACAGCAGGCCAAAGATGTGGTAGATGTTAGGGTGGGCCAACTCAAGGCCCAGGATATGGGTTTCCAGGGTAGCTGAGCTGGTCTGTCTGGACGGCTGGGAACACCTCCTTCAAGCCAACCAGCTCTCCTAGGCCAGCTCTCCTGTGAGGGTGGGGCCAGCTCTTCTGCTTCAGTGACCAGCGAGGGGCAGGGCAAACTATCCCAGGGACAGTAGGGGTGGAGTGGGCTCATGGCCCTCAGATTTCAACCTGCATGGTTCCCATGACTCCCACCCCCTGCGACATGGGCCATGGACATCATCACAGACCCCAGCTGTGGCAACATGGGTCATGGATGTTAATCACAGATGTAGGTTCCACGAGGGCCTGTGGATGCTTTCACGCAGCCAGGAACATGAGGACCCAGGCTGCCCCATGGGTGTCTTTTACCCGCCTGAGCCCATAGCATCAGACGGAAGATCTGATCTAAAGACGGAAGAGGTGGATCTAAAAGGAAGTCTTTTAGTACCTGCAGAGAAAAGGTGTTCTGGGTTGCTGGCACCCCTGCCCTCTGGGTCTATAGCTGCTGACTGTGGTTACTAGTCTCCGTTAGACTTGGTGAGCAGGGTTACTGTGGAGCTGAAGCGCTGAAAGGAGCTCTCGTAGGAGAGCTTCCCCGAGCCACCAGTGGTTGGGTGATCAGATGTAAGGAGGCTCCAGCAGGCCCTTCAGCAGGGACCAGACAGAGCCCAAGTCCCAGAGAATTCCCTTCTCCGAATTAGTCTTTTAAAAACTAGATCAAAATAAGTTTGCGGGATCTACACTTTGGTTGAGGGCTCTCCGAGGTCAGCACCCTGGAATACCTACGAGGAAACCTGTGAGGCTGGAGTTTTGCTGTGTGACAAGCTCATTGTGTACTCTGGACTCGATATCCCTGATAAAATCTCAGCTCTCAAAATTAGCTGACATGGAGAGATGTTCTACTTTCTTTTGTTACTTTTCATTCAGGTTTTGGAAAAATGGAGGAACAGGTTTTTGTGTATGTTGGCTTGCAGTGAGGAGCCAAGCAAACGTTTCCTATGAATGGGACTTTGTCTGTGTAGACTGTCACCTAGTTTAAAGAGAGAGTGGTATTGGCTCTTCCTGCTGTTTTAAGAGATAGTGTGTGCTATGTTTTTGTGCATGTTTTCCAGAAGTCATGAGTCGACAGTTTTATGCTCAAAGTCATATATTAGTGGGATTTGGAAAGTAATTAGGGTTAAATGTGGTCATGAGGTTGGGAATCCCCGCTGATACTGATACCCTTGGCACTGGTCTTTTTTCAGAAAGAAGGAATCTTACACTGCTCTATGGCAAGAAAAGCCAGGAGCTAGAAAGAGTCACCTTTGTCCCCTCATCAACTGCTAGAAGGATGACTTACAGAAAGTAAGAGGGAGAAACTGCTTGCTGGGAAGCATGCTTCTTCTCAGGGGGAATGACTATGCTCCCCATTGGGGATCTTGAATTTGTGACTTCAAAGTCATTGATCAAAAGAGCTGTCCACTTCTGCACATGCTCATTCTTGAAAAGTCTGTTTAGGAATTTTATAGCTGGGCATTTCTAGACCTTGCCAGTTTTTACAATGGCGGCATCAGTGGCTTTGCAGTGAGAAGGGAGGTTTAAGTTGGTGCGTGTGCTCTCTTTTCCCTTGTGATGGCTTTTGCAGAAGTCAGCACTATGCTCTTAGATACTCCAGGCTTTAGAACTGTGAACTGGATACACTTCGCTGTGTGTTTTATGAGTGCGTATGTATGTATTATGTGGATATGCACTTATTTATGGCTGCTTCAAGTAGCCCAGTCTGGCCTTGAACTTGCTATGTAGCCAAGGATGACCTTGAACTCTTGATTTTCCCATCTCTACCTCTCAAGTGCTAGAAACACAGGCCTGAGCCACCACACCCAATCTATAGTAGTTAACAGTGATAACAGAAAACAGACCAAAACAGTGTGACTATAATCTTGGGCTATTCTTCCCAGTTAAAATGTAAAAACATTCTGTATTTATGAATTATTCAGAAATCCAAGGTCTTACAGTAAATCTAAAGCTACTCATGAACATCTTGACTCATTGGTTCCTTTTACACCTTCCTAGAAATATCTATTCAGAAGCAGAAAAAAAAGACAACTGGGACATTCTCTTTTTTTTTCCCTTTGTTTTCTCTGCTTAGGTGGGAAGAGAGGAATGGATTCAGCCACATACTTTCAGAATTTAGTTGACATGCAAGGCATTCTTTTGTAAGCTCCTTGGGACCATAGTATGGAGTTTGTTTTGCACAGTCAAATGTTTCTTTGCTGAGCTAAAATGCTCTTTTAGGGCCTGAGGGGCAAGTCCGTAGTCCTTGTTCTGTCTGTTTCTGTGCATACATAAAGAAATAAAAGGACTTTAAGATATAAATCTAGGAAAAATTGGAAATAAATGCCACCCAGCTCCTCTTCCCTTCAGAATGTCTTCTGCATGCTGATTTGAGGAGACCTGCTGGAACCAGAGAACCAAACGGCATATCTACACTTTCACCTGGTTGCTGGAAGCCGAAGGGAGGATTGAACTGCAGTGAACTTTGCACTGTGATTTCATATTGAAGTGGCTGCATCTGTGGTAACTGTTGATGGCGTGATTGGCGCATTAGTTCCTGCTCAGCTCTGCACCATTGATAATTCTGCTTAACGTCACCACAGGGGAAGCTTTGTGGGAAGCAGCAGTCACTTGGCCTCCGCAATGGTGTACATTGGCGCCCCATTCAACCTTTCTTTCTGACATTAGCACATTTGAATGGGCCACCAGTGAAGCCTTTCAGTGCGAACATGCATCCGGGGTTTCTGGGTGGCCCGGAGCTGAGCTGAGAATTCTCGTTAATGGACTGCAAGACCCAGCCTATTGAGGGACATGAACTCAGTGACCAAAGAAAAGTGAGACAAAGATGTCCCTCACAGGACCATGTAGGTCAGAAGTGGACAAAAGCAGACATGGCTCAGTCAGAGGTATTTGATTTCTGAGCTGAAAAGGGAACACTGACCCCCGTGGGGGGCAGCGTCACTGATTTGCAGGAAACTCCGAAGCCGGCTCTGAGAGAAGGCATTTACTAGAATCGCAGGTGGTGTGTGGAGTTATTTTAAGACCGTTTTCTCCTTCCACTTGTCTTTGTGGCGATTTCTAATTTGGCAGTACTTAGAGAAAGGCCTGGCTAACTAGACTGACAAGAAAGGCTGGAGACGCTGAGCTGGGCAGGGAGCCCTCAAGGCAGGAACCCTGGGTGTTTACAAGCTCCAAGCCGCTGCAAAATGGGCTTTGAGAAGCGCAAGTTTCGTGGGTTTGCAGCTATAGCTTTAACACTTTAGTATAATTTCAGAATTGTACTCTAAAGAATATGATAAAAAAATACAGATCTGAACATTTACCTAAGAATGAGAGAAAAAGAATAACTTAGAGAACCACAGGATAACATGGCTCTGTTGTGGTCAGTCACAAAGTGCTCCGGGTCCAGAGAGTCTCCAAGGATCATTCTTGCTGTTGATTGAACTGTATCGGTTTCTTAGTACTTAAATACGTACCTAAAAGCAGAGAGCGAAAACTCAGACTTACACGGGCCTGGAAAGTGTTCCATAACCTGCATGCCGTGAGTCTGATGCCCACAGAGGTCAGGATAGGGGCTAGATGCCCTGGAACTGAAGTTAGGGATGGTTGTGAGCTGCTGTGTGGATGCTGGGACCCAAACCTGGATCTTCTGTAAGAGCAGTAACCACTTAACTCTCTTAACCACTCAGCCTTTTCTGAGCACTTTAACACATTTATGTTTCTTAAAGGTTTTCAAGCTTCAGATTAAAAGAAATTCAAATCACAGAAAAGTCAGGGCCAGACACTGACCACTGAGTGCCCTTTTGCCTGCAGTCACCGGTTATCAATATTTCACCTCTTCTTCATCTTGTCCTCTGTTTGTTTATACATGTGTGGATCTATTGTCTCTGTTATTGAACTGCAATAGCTCATCCATGAATACTTTAGTGTATACATTTGCTAAGTATAGACAATTTCTTGTAGAGCTACAATACTATCCATATGTAAGAAAATTGGTATTAATTTGATATTGTCGTCCAAGACATAGGACCACATGAAAGATTTCCAAGTTACACTTAATCTATTTAGTTGTCTTTGCTGACCCATGAGCCAATCAAACTAATTGTAATTGTAACAAATAAACAAACAAACAGCTGACTGTAGGCAGGGCATTTTATAGTTTTTATTTCAGAAGTGTCTCCTGTTGTGCTTGTAACATTGCCTCTGTCTTGAGGATACAAACCAGTTGCCCTTGCAAAACATAGCTCCTGTGTGAAAATCTGTTTCCTCGTGGTTTGGCTCAGGGTTCGAACATTCTGACTGGAGTGTTGGATAGGTGATAAATCCCCCGTCGTGGGTCTGTTTGGAGAGATACATCAGCTTGCATATCTGCCGGCCAAACTGCTTGGTCAGCTGATTAAGCTGGTGATGCTCATGGCTGACATTCCAATGCAGCGCTCACTGTGTGGAGGTGTTTTTAAAACCATTGAATTTTGAGCTGAGAATATAGCTCAGTCACAAAGAGCTTGCTGGCGTGTGTGGAGCACTAGATTCAACCCTCCATTTCTACTAGAAAACAAACAAAAACAAAAACACAAATAAAAGTCATCTGTCAAAACCAATCTTTTACCTAGTGATCATTGAATCTTCTGGTGATTCTTTTTAAAGCAGTTTTCATTTATTTTCTGAAAATTCCTTACCGCATATAATAAACCTTGATCATATTTACTCCCAACCCCCTCCAACTCCCTCTCCTCTGTACCCTACTTCAACCTACCATATTGCCACCCTGACGTCGAGTCCTTTTTTAAAATTTAATTTATTTATTACTTAATTTTAAATCCAGTAAGTCCAACTAGTGTTGCCAGTGTTTGAAGGTGTGGGTCTCCACGGATGATTCTTACACGGGCTTGAGAAATAGTGATGGAGTGCAGACACCCCAACAGACTGAGTGCCAAGCTTCAGAAACTGGTGTTCTCACTGTTCTAGAGGTGAAGACCAGGCTCAAGGTTATCTGATGAATGCTGTCTGTATATAGTCACTTCATTTTGTTCCTACACAGTCTTATCTCTATGAAGGAAAGGTGAGGGAGGTGAGGGGGAGGGAAAGAGGAAGGGGAAGGGAAAGAGAAGAGGAAAGGGAAGGGAGAGGGGAAGGGAAGGGGGAAAGAAAAAGGGAAGGGGGAGGGGAAGGAGAAAGGGAGAGAAGGCTCTGGAGTCTTTCCTCCTATAAATCCTATCCAATTAGATCCCAGCCCTGTGACTTCATTTAACTTCCTAAGGGCCCTACTTCCAAATACAGTCACAGTTGGGGGTTAGGGCCTCAAAATGTGAATTTTGGTGGGCACAGAATTTAGTTCGTAACATTTGGCATCATATTAAAGAAGAGCTTTCTACATTGGTTACACTTTTTTTTTCTTTTGTCCCTTCCTCGCTTCTCCTTTTGAACATTACTGTGAACTCACACCTTTATTTGTGTGTGTGTGTGTATGTGTGTGCGTGTACACGTGTGTGTGTGTGCGTGTGTGAGGTGTGCATGCATATATGTGTGCTGGTGCATGGGCATGGAGGCAGAAGGTGCTGGATGTCCTCTGTTACTCTCTGCCTAATTCCTCTTGAGGCAAGGTCTCTCACTGAGCCTGGAGCTCACATCAGTGTTCCCTCCAGAATGGAGATCTTCCCATGGGGACACTGCTGGTGTTACAGCCATGATCATACAACCATAGCTAGCTTGTCATGTGGAGATAAGGATCTGAACTCTAATCCTTATATTTTTCCAGCAAATACTCTTACCATGGAGCCATCTTCATAGTACCAATCCTTTAAAATGTATTTATTTTGTTTTATATGTATGAATACTTTGTCTTCACATATGTTTATGCATCATGTGTGTGCCTGGTGTCTGTGGGGGTCAGAAGAGAGGGCTAAATCCCCTGGAACTGGAGCTATGGAAGGCTGTGAGCCACCATGTGGATGTGGGGAATAGAACCCGAGTTCTCTGTGGGAGCAGCAAATGCTTTAAATGACTGAATCATCTCTCCACCCCTTGCCAAGGCTGTCCTGGAATTCACCAAATAGCTCAGGCTGACCATGAACTCACAGCAATCCTCTTGTCTCAGCATCTTGAGTGTTGGTATTCCATGTATTACTTTTTACTTAATGTGTTATAACCTATTTATGTTCTCATTCATTTTCATAATGTAGTTGTGGTTGATGAGAACACATTTGCTAAGGAATCTTGCTTCTTCTTAGTGGACAGTTGTGTGTGGAATACAATACTTGTTAATAGCTGTGAGAACCTTTGGAACTAGTTTTTAATAGCGTCTCCTGTGTGTTCACGAAGTGTTTTTAAAATTAGAGCCTAGCCCTTTAAGAGTACAATCCTGAGTTTAGCAAGCATTTGAGTGGCTTTCATTATAACACATCCTTAGTAAATATTGATGAGTGAATGAGTGGACTTGAACTGTGGTGTTTGCCTGGTCTGGTAGAGAGATCTCCTTAACCCTCCTGAGTCTGCTCTGGCTATGGCAGGTGGAGTGACTTGGATCACCCTTATGTTTTATCTTCATTTTTAGCCAGCAACTCCTAGTGCTGAAGAAATCCAGATTTCTACTCCTGACGACCCTATAAGTGCCTATGGCTGTTTTCTTAGGAAGCAATTCTGTGAGTGTCCAACTTCTCCCGAGTTTCTTGGTGCATCCCTTCGGACTTGGAGAGGGCTGAGACAACTCACCTTCAAAGGAATGCCTGAAAACATGCTCCTTTGCCTACAGTGACAGCTAGAGCAGGAATTCGTTTCCTTACAAAGGGAGAGAGAATCCAGTCTAAATGAAACTGGGAACACAGATTTCAGAGCTCTTGAGAATCTCGTACGTTTAATATCTATTCTGAAGAACGAGGATTCAGTCACAACCAACCACTCATTGAGGATCTATTTGCTGTCAGAGTGTAATTGGATTTTTATATAACAGTTCGTTTTGGGTGGGTGTGGAGATAGGAAGGTGGTTACAAAGTAATGACCAAAATGGAAGTGATGGGACCTTTGATTTCTTTTGTGGTTTTGTTTCTGGACCCTTAGGGAGACTGGCAACAACCCTTTATTTGCCACAGCGGTCTTATAAAACAAGGCATGATCCTCAACTACTTTTGCCGTGAATAATCCATTGAAACCAAGCAGAATCATCAGTGTTCACGCAGAGGTCGCATCCTTACATGTCTCTTTGAGTTTGTGGGGTGCATATGGCCTGCTTCTTCTATAGAAGAAATATTTTCATTTTAGAATTCAACTTTTATAACCTTTGGCAACACGTAGTATCAATGGCTCTTTGTTGTTGTTGGTTTTTTTTTTTTCCTTCTAAAAAGTGAAACTGTAAGCTAGCCCCAAGGATATGCAGGGCGTTGCTATAGCAACAGAATCTGCCTCCTAGCACCATAAGAGAAGCCATGAATAAAAGATGGTGCTCTATGGACAACAGAATAGAAGAGGTTGTTTCGATCCTTCTAATACCTGAAATTTGCTGTTATTTTGCTAAATTCAAAATAAAAATCTTGGGGGAAAGGCGCAGTTCAGTAAAAGGATGGATTTCTGTATTGTACTTCAGATGTCACAGGGGAAAATCACATGCTTTCTGAATAGAGTTAGCACGTGTGAGGGAGTCCAGAGAAGGCCCACAATATTTATTTGATTTATATATTTTTCTGTTTAATTTTATACTTTCAATAAGAGGACTAAAGACAAATGTGTGAATCCAGAATACAAAGGATGGGAATTTTATTCTGATCCAAAATAGACTTCTGGTTCCATACCTAGGCGTGAGCACATACTATGTAAAAGGTTGGACATAACATAGTCTGCTGTTTCAGCTGGCTCTGTATGTCCTGAATCTAGTTGTTTCGGACATAACCAGTTGGTCCCTGAGTTCCCATCCTGCTGGCTTCATGGTAAACTGCCTTTCCGGGAAGAAGTAAAAAAAATCTCACCTCATCTTAAATGCTTATTTCTTAAATAGCCAGAGCTAATTTAATTATTGCCAAAAGCTTTGGCTATTGGAGCCAAATTGCTCTGGGCTGAATTCGAAGCTCTAACTTCCAGTGTGACTGTACTTGGACATAAGGCCTGCATGAAGTACTAAGTTTAAACATTATGATCCAATAGGATTTGTGTTCTTAGTTAGATCTCCTGAGTAAATTGGGAGTGGGGAGGGCAGTGGGGAGGGTAGAATGGGAGTGGGTGGGGGTGGGGATTTGTGTCCTTAGAAGAGCATTTCTGTTGGTGTATTAGCTGGTAGAGGAGTCGGGCACCAGAGCTGAGAAACACATGCAAACCTTAGCGCTAGGGTACCGGTACCGCGATAGTGCAGAACTGGGACTGAGCGGTGAGCCCGCCCCTGCATCACGAGCATCGCCAGATCCCAGGGGGAGCTGTTCCTGAACGTGTGGGTGCCTCTCCCCACACGTTATTGGATGTGGCTTTCTTTGTTTACTGTAGGGAGCCCCCACGCACTGAGAATGCGTGGAGGAGACCATCCTTTGCACAGTGGGTTCTTGCTAGAGACTGAACAAGCTGCCTCCTGTCCTCAGACTTCCTGAACTGTGAGGAAATACATTTTCATGATTTCTTCATGGAAGCCTGAGCTGACAAATGTGGGAATGAAAATATGTAGTATGATTACCCTCTCGATTTTCTTTTGGAGACAAAGTAGAGCTCTCTTTGCAGGTAGACAGGCTTCCACACCCTTTTCAACTCTTCTATGAGTTTTGCTATTGTCATCTCAGTGTCTTGGCAGAATTGGGACTCTAAAGGTTATTTACCCAGCTATAAAAACATGCATATAAAAGGTATTTGTCATGTAAGAGCTTAACATGTGATAGTAGTTTGCTTTTGAGCTTCAATGGAATAGACAACATTTGGGAAGAATGGCTTCGTAGACTGTTTGAGTAGTAATATAAGAAGACATTTTGGGACTGCATGGATGGTTCAGTGCTTCAGAGTGTTTGCTGTACTTGCAGATGATTTGGGTTCAATTCCCAGCATTCACACAGTGGCTCACAACCACTCGTAACTCCAGTTCCAGGGGATCGGAAAATCCTCTTTTGGCCTCCAAGGACACCAGGCACACACATGGAACACATACAGACAAGCAGGAAAACTCTCTTAAACTTAAAATGAAGTCAGGTGGTGAAAGAACGCGCCTTTAATCCCAGTACTCGGGAGGCAGAGGCAGGCAGATCTCTGCGAGTTTGAGGTCAGCCTGATCTATAAGAGCTAGTTCCAGGACAGCCAGGGCTTTTACACAGAGAAACCCTGTCTCGAAAAACCAAAACAACAACAACAACAAAAACCAAAAAATTAAAATGAATTAATTACCTTTTAAAAAATAATTTTTACTTTTGTTTATATGTATGCGTTGGGTGTTTTTCCTGCATGTATATCTGTGCACCCATATGGAGGTCATAGGAGTGTGTCAGATCTCTTGCAACTGGAGTCATTGGTGGTTGAGAGATGCTGTATGGTTTCTGGAATCAAACTCATGTGCCCTGGAAGAGCAACAGCTGCTCTTAAACACTGAGCCATCTCTCCAGCCCAATAAATGCTTTAAAGGATAAACTTTGGAAAACCGTTGCAAAGACTTCAAGGATCTTTTTTATTCTTTTTGTTGCTACTGGGGATTGAACCTGGGACCTCATGAATGCTAGCCAAGTGCACCACCACTGAACTACATCTCTCAGAGGTGAGTGTTTCTTATTCTCATTATGAGTTTTAGTCTCCTTGAATTCCTTCTACAACTTAAAGCCTCCAGGGATTTTCTTGTAAGAAATATATTTAGTCTGGCTCATTATATGACTTGGTTTTGATCCTCTTTCCAAAAAAACTACTTATTTAATCTATCATGGTCATGATCATCATTATTGTTATTGTGTGTCTCTGAGTCTGTGTAGGTCAGAAGACAACGCCATTGGGTCAGTTCTCTTTTTATACCTTCACATGGAATCCGGGGGTTAAGTTCGGATCAGGCTTCCATATCAAATGCTTTTATCTGCTGAGCCATTTTGTGGCAAAATGGCGGTCCTCTGTCTACTTTTAAAACTATGCTAATAATGCCTGATGAGAACACTGGTAGGGACATGGGTAATTTTTCTCTTCTTTTCTAAATTTTATATAATAAGCACTCATCACTTTAATAATGGAAAAATAATAAAGTTAAGAAATACTAGGTATTAGAGGAACTTATAAAAATCCTGTCTTTCAATGAGAATTTGAGGTGGTCTGAATAAAATATATTTGTACTACCAGAAAGCTGGGCAGGCCAGGAATTAGAACTGTAAAAGTATCAAAAGAGGAAGGAATTAGATGCTCTAATGATGAGACCTAATATAGTTAGGTAACTGAGTAGTAAATTTAGCGATGAGCCTTACAGTCAGGAAAAGGAATCGCGGGTTAGAAAATCCTCATTATCTGATCAAAAGGAAGGACAGTGGCGCTTTCTGAGAAGGAAGATTTTCCTTGCAGATGCCCGAGAGGAAGGTGCCACAGTAGCACATAAGAGAGTGTTTTATATGCTTCTAATGCAGAGAAAATGTCTGGGACCAGAAACCCTTGGCAATGATGCACTTGCCCAGGGTAGCTAGTTTCCACTCTTTTGACGGCCACCCACCTTCCCCAATGGAATTGCTTCTCTTCTCATCTAGTACTGAGTTTATGAGTCTTTACAGCTATCACGTGTCTTTGACCAGTGCCAAGTCAATCAGAGAATAGACCTAAAAGTTTTCTAAGGGAAAAAAGTCCATTTTTTCTATTGGACAACAGTAATGTAGAAATATTTTATCAGCCAATGGAAACCTTTGTTCTGTACTACTTGAGAAAAATAAGAGAGCAGCTCAAACGTGTGCGGAAATAGAGAATAGACAGGAAATTCGTACCTCCTGGGTCACCAGAAACTGCTATAGCACTGGTTCTTAAACCTGTGGGTGGAGACCCTGAAAGACCCTTTCACAAGGGTCTCCTGAGACCATAGAAAAAACACAGAGATTTCATTATGATTCACAACAGTAGTAAAATTACAGCTATGAAGTAGCAACAAAAACAATCTTATTGTCGGGGTCACCACAGCATGAGGAACTGTGTTAAAGGGTTGTAGTGTTGAGAAGGTTGAGAACCGCTGTGCTATGGTTTCTGAAGTGCATTTGCCAGCTCCTAACAGGCCAACCTGATCTAGATAATTCCTTATTGAGGCTCTCCTCCCAGGTGAGTCTAGACTGTGTCACATTGACAATTAAAGCTATTTGTCACGAATACCAAATGGAATTTAATCTAAGAATTTTTCTTTCTTTATAATTTTCTTTCTTCCTCCCTCCCTCTCTCCCTTCCTCCCTTTCTTGCATACCAATTCCAGTTCCCCTCTCTCCTCTCCTCCCACTCCTCCCTCACCCCCATCTTCTCCTCAGAGAGGTTAATTTAGGCCTCCCCTGAGAAGTCAACTAAGTCTGTCTTTGAGGCAGGACCAAGACCCTCCCCCTGTGCCTAGGCTGAGCGAGGTCTCTCTCCATAGAGAACAGGCTCCACAAAGTCAGTTCATGCATTAGGGTCAGATCCTGGTCCCACTGCCAGTGGTCCCTTATGTTGTCCAAGCCATACCATTGTCACCTGCATTCAGGGGGCCTAGTTCAGTCCCATACAGGTTCCCCAGTTGTCAGTCCAGAGTCAGTGATCTCCCACTAGTTCGGGTACAGGTTCCCCAGTTGTCAGGCCAGAGTCAGTGATCTTCCACTAGTTCGGGTCAGCTGATTCTGTGGGTTTACCCATCATGGTCTTGACCCCTTTGTTCATATTATAGCTTGACTCTCTCTTTGCCTGGAGCTCGGTCCAGTGGTTAGTGGTGGATCTCTGCATCTGCTTCCATCTGTTTCTGGAAAAGGGTTCTAGCTTCTCTGAGGTTGTGGACTGAAGGTTGGTTATCCTCTGCTTTATGTTTGGTATCTACTTGTGAGTGAGTACATACTATATTTGGGTCTGGATTACCTCACAAAGGATGTTTTTTCCTAGTTTCGTTCATTTGTCTGCAAATTTAAAGATGTCATTTTTTTTTTAACCACTGACTAGTTCTCCATTGTGTAAATGTACCACATTTTCCTTATCCAGTCTTCAGATGAGGGGCATCTAGGTTGTTTCCAGGTTCTGGCTGTTACAAATAATGCTGCTATGAACATAGTCGAGCAGGTGCCCTTGTAGCATGATTGTGCCTCTTTTGAGTATATGCCCAATGGCGGTATTTAAACATTTTTTTTTATTGCAACAGACAATTTACATAACACAAACTGTAAGATTTTTATGGTTTTATTAGTATATTCATAGCCTGCAACCAACACCAATGATTCAAAGAAGGCAGCCCACGTCTTAATCTTTATTTATGGTCTTTTAGGCTATCACACAGTTTTATTACGGCATCATCTTACATGTGTACCATTAGATCTTGTTCCTTTGTTCCTTTTCCCACCTCCTTCTTCTATGTCCCCTGCCCTCCTCTGATGGGCACTCAAAATTTTTCCTGCTTTCAAGTCACATGTACCCCATTATCCAGTTCTGCCCACTGCCTTAAGATCTCCTCCCCTCTCTCTGATCTCTTTTTTCTAGTTTAATTCCCTCCCACATACACATGCTGCATATATAAGTCTAGGCTCACCTGAGAGGATGCACGCTGCATCTGCCTTCTGTGGCTAGCATAGTTTGCTCAATGACTTCCAGTTGTATCCGTTTCCTTGCAAACGTCATGATTTCATTATTCTTTAGAGCTGAATAAAATTCCATTGTTTGCAGGCACCACATTTTCTTCATCCATTTATCTAGGCTCGTTTCATTTCCTCGCTATTGTGAATAGGCAACAATAAGCATGTATGTACAAGCGTCTCTGTGCTCTGTTGACTTAGTCCTTTTCAGGTATATAAATAACCAAGCGTCACATGTTACTTCTATTTTCAGTTTTTGAAAAACTTCTGTGCCCATTTCTACAGTGGTCGCACGTATTTACATAATCACCAGGAGTGAGTAAGCATTTTCTCTTTTCCTACAGATCTGACAGCATTTATTGCCTTCTGTTTGCTTGATGATAGCCATTGACTGGGGTGAGATTGCATCACAAAGCACTTTATTTATTTTTATAACATTTATTGATTCTTTGTGGGCTTCCAACTTATCTCCCAATCCCTGGCAGCCACCCTCTGCTCTTGCCACCTCCACACAAAACCAAACCAAATTTTAAAGCAAGCCCCCAAAACAAACAAAACAAAGAAACAAAACATAAACCAAACCAAACCAAACCAAACCAAACAAACAAAAAAAAGAAAAAAAAAAAGAGAGACGACTCTTCTCATGGAAGCTGTATGTGGCCTGTTGAGTCGCACAATTTACCCTTTAGCCCATACTTCTTTACTTTCCAGAGCTCGCTGCCACGAATCATTGGTCTGGCTTGAGACTCTGGCTTCTGCTTCACCGCTGATAATGGGCTCTCACTGGGGCTCCGCTTGTATATCCTGTTGTCCTGTGTCATGGAGATCCTGCTGTTTTGGATCTGTAGGTTCCTCCACTTAACATGCTGGATGTTGGGGTGGGCCAACTCATAGCCCTGGTTCTGGGCCTGGGTGGCAGCTGGGTTGATCAACCTGCCAGCTTTTCTTCATCATCAGTACCCAGGCAAGCTCCCCAGTACTGCCTCGGCTAGCTCACCCAATGTAGCCAGCAGTGAGAAGTGGGACCAGTTCTCCTGCTTGCAAATCCACAGATCAAGGTCACCCATACTCGCATCATGAGCAGATCTACTGTTTTGCCCAGGTGAGGTATACGGCCCACTATCCTGATTGCTGTAGGGGCCATAAGAGAGGGAGCACAGGGTCAGCTACCTTGCTCTCATGTCCTCAGGGCTGGCTCACCTGCACATTCCCCAACAGGGTCAGCCGTTGTGCTGTCCAGGGTCTGCTCTCCTTGGGCAGCAAGTATTCTTGCTGAGCTGTGTGCCCAGTACTTGAATACTTTCCCCCAAGTATTTATTGGCCATACTTATTTCTCCTTTGGAGAACTGTCTATTCACTTCATGAGCTCATTTGTTGATCAGATTATATTTTTGGTATTTAGTTTTGCAGAATTTTTTTTGTTAGACTTATATGTGGTGTGTGTGTGTGCGTGCGCGTGTATGTAAGCGCATATGCATGATACAGGCGGATGCTGGGCACCTTCCTCTATTTCTTTCCACTTTATTTGTGAGACAGTATCCCTCACTGACCTTGGAGATGACCATCTCAGCTAGCCTGGCTGGCTTGGGATCCTCTGGGATCTGCCTAATTCTGCTCGCTCAGTGCTGGAGTTTCATCACTGAGATGCAGGTGAGCATCATTTTGTCTGACTTTTGCCTGGGTGCTGGGAATCTGAACTCAAGTCCTCAGATTGTACAGCAAGCACTGTGCCATCTCCCCAGTCCTAAGTGTATGCAAACAAATCCCAGATAATAATATATACCAGTTATATATTCTATCTTAGATATATAATATATATCACAGATACTAATCCTCTGTCTGATGTAAAGTTGGCAAAGATTCTTTCCCCCATTCTGTAGACGGTTTCTTATTCTGCTGACCATCCCTGTATTATGGACAAGTTTTCTTCTTCTTTTGGTTATGCACTCCCATCTATCGAATTTTGCAAGCTTTTCCTATGCTATTGGAGCCCTTTTCAGAAAATGCTTGTCTGTGCCTAGATCTTGAGGTGTTAATCTGTGTTTCCCTCTGGCAGTTTCAAAGTCCCAGGTCTTATGTACAGTCTTCAATTTGGTTTGAGTAGAATTTTGTATAGGGTGAAGTGATATGGATCTCATTTCATTCTATATGTGATGATTCAGTTTTTCTTATCATCATTCATTAAAGGGGTCATCTCTTCTTCAGTGTCAGCTTCTGACCCTTTTGTCAAACTGGGACAGCTATAACTGCATGGGTTTATTTCCGGGGCCTTTGTTCTCCTCCATGGGCCTATGTGTCTGCTTTTGTGCCTGTGCCACGTCTTTGTCACTGTGGCTCTATAATATAGTTTGAGGTCCGGTATCTCGACATCACAATTCCTTCAACATTGCCCATTCTGCTAAAGGCTGATTTGGATATTAGTCATTTTTTTAAAATGGGTTTGGGCTTCAGTATGAATTTTGGATTATTTCTCTAGTTCTGTAAAGAATATCAATGAGGTTTGGATGCAGATTGCATTAAATTGGTAGGGATTAAACATGTAGCCAGTTTTCATAACATTAATTTGTCAATTCATGCTCATGAGAGGTCTTTTTATCTTTTGGTGTCCTTTGATTTATTTCTCCATTGTCATAAGGTTTTAAAAGCAGAGATCTTTCACCTTCTGAAACCTCACACTGTTAAGAGTCACCATCATTTTCTTTTTTCCCCATCCTTTGGCAACCATGATTCTGTCTGTATGGATCTATATAGGAATGCAATAAATATATGTGGCTTTCTATGTCTGACTTCATCCACTTAGCATGTATTTAAGACTGAGCCATGTTATTGTTGAAAGGGAGTGGGGCCCCTTGTTTCGGCCGCCTGGATAGCTTAACCCCTGACATAACCACACAGAAACTGTATTCATTTAAACTACTGCCTGGCCCATTATCTCTATCCTATTATTGGTTAACTCTCACATCTTGATTTAACCCATTTTTATCAATCTGTGTAACACCACGAGGTTGTGGCTTACCGGGAAAGATTCTAACCAGTGTAAATCTCAGCCAGGAGCTTCATGGCATCTGCCACACTGCCCTTCTTTCCAGCATTCTGTTCTGTTTACTCTGCCCACCTAAGTTCTGCCCTATCAAAAGGCCAAGGCAGTTTCTTTATTCAACCAATGAAAACAACACATAGACAGAAGAAACCTCCTATACCATTTCCCCCTTTCCTGTTAAACAAAAAGAAAGGCTTTAACTTTAACATAGTAACATTACATATAACAAAACAGTTATCAAGCAAGAATTACAGTTACAATATTTATATTTACTTTATCTTTTATCATAACAAAGGAAAATTATAACTATAACTATCTATTCTTTAACTCCATCAAAGACTCCAGAAGTATATAATATTACCTAAGTAAATAAGAAGTAAGCAACTTCCAAAACTCTAGAAGTAGCAGAGACATCTTGATGCCTGGACAGTCACCCAAAGTTATTCTGTACTGTTGGGGCATCCATCTTTAGCCTCCAGGCCCATAGTATCCAGCAGACATTTCCAGGAAGCAGGAAATATTAAAGACAGTTTAGTCACTTTTTCTGTGTCCTGTAGAATGTCTCAAAGACTCTTTTATGAATCAGGAACCCCGAAGGATCATCTCACCTTTAGGCAAGTTCAGCAGTCAACTCTCTGCAAGTTCTTCATGTCCAGTTTATGCAGCAGTCCAGGCAAGAGCCATTTCTTGCCCAAATGGCTAACCAACTCCATAAGGAGCCTCTTCAATGCCCATCTTTCTCTTGAAGTAGATCTCAGGAGCAGATGAGTCTCATTGTCATGAAAAGTCCTAAGTTATTAAACCATCTTAAATGCCACATTCTGTAGTCTTTGAAAGATATGAAGAATGCCTGTCTGAAATATATCTATGCACATCTAGAAAATCTAACTAACATGACTACAAACTTGACTATTATAGGTGACTATTCACTAACAACCTATATTTTCTAATTATACATTACATTTTTAAATGATCTGCACAACCACAATACCTTAATCAAGAGCAGAAATATAACATATAACAAGATTGACCTTAAATTTATATCAATAAAGCAAAATCCATGCCAATGCAAATTATTCATATCTATATCATATCCCCCTTTAAATGTAAAAGAACATTTATAAACAATATTTGGGATATGGCCCCGCTAAATTACACCCAAAATAACCACACAGAAACTGTATTCATTTAAACTACTGCCTGGCCCATTATCTCTATCCTATTATTGGCTAACTCTCACATCTTGATTTAACCCATTTTTACCAATCTGTGTAACACCACGAGGTTGTGGCTTACCAGGAAAGATTCTAACCAGTGTCAGTCTCAGGAGCTTCATGGCATCTGCCACACTGCCCTTCTTTCCAGCATTCTGTTCTGTCTACTCTGCCCACCTAAGTGCTGCCCTATCAAAAGGCCAAGGCAGTTTCTTTATTCAACCAATGAAAACAACACATAGACAGAAGAACCTCCTACACCATGTTATTGTAGGGCTTGGTACATTTTGGTGTGTATAGGCTGGTATTTAATTGTAATTAAAAATAATATTTAAGTTATCATGCAAGGTACTGTTTTTTATGCCATTTTTCAAATATATAATGTGTGCACATTATTATACTTCATTCTACTTCAAGAATGATATTATTTTATGAGAGTAGATATACTTGATTGTGCTTATTCCTGAGTAAAGGATTGCTGGGCTTGTAAATGGAGGTTGGGCACTGAGTTCCCTACAAGTGGGGCTCAAGTTTATTTAAGAGGCTTCTTCAGATCTGCTCATGTCTTTTAAAGTATTCTTCTGAGACCCTAGGGTAGATTAAGATGGATACAGAACATCATAGGAGAAAAAGACTTGAACTCTGCATTTTTCTGTGTGATGTTCTGATACCTGTAACCTCTACATCTTTCCAGGGAGTTATACATCCACAGAGCCAGCTGCTGCTTGGACAGTCTCTTTAGAAGAGTATCTAAGTCAATGTGTCTGAAATGGAATTCATTATGTATTCCTGGAAACATGTCTGTATCTCTTCATTTCTTCTCTGGTCATAGGATGTTTTTAATCTATCCAGGCCAGGAACCAGGACAGCATGCTGGAGTTCTCTCTTTCCTTTATCTCTAATACACAGTTGCCTCCTTGCTTAAACACATGTGTGTGTTGTCTAAATATGTATTGCTTTGTCTAAACGTGTGTTCTTTGTCAAAACATGTGTATGCCTTATTTAAATACATGTATTCTTTGTCTTCTCATCTCCATTTCTACAACCTCTGCTTTTGGTATTTCTCATAGGATTAAGTAATTGATGAATTATCAAATTTTTTATTGTCTCTCATATGTCAAATACTGTGCTAGGACTCAGTGGTGAGAAGAATCAACATCCCCAGATCTCAGAGAACTCAGAGTCTAGGGACTACACAACTTAGATAATCTTGTTGTTTCTAGAACATACGTGTAGTTTACCCTTCATGGCAGTACTTGAGTTGATTTTTAGTTTTTAAATTTTAATTTATCTATTTTTCTTTAAGCCTTTATATCCCTGTTCTCCTTCTCTTGGAAACCCTCATCCTCTCTCACTGCTCCTCATTAATTTTCCTACCTCTATGGGTATTTCAAATGAAACAAGCACACATTCCTAAAGATTCAAAGCTACATTGACAAAAGAGAGAAAATGTGTGATGTTTGTTTTTTGGGGTCTGAGTTACCTCATTCAGAATTATTTTTATGATTTTATATCATTCAGAATGATCATTTATCTATAGATTTCATAATTTTGTTTTTATTAATGGCCAGACAATATTTTATTGCATGAATATACAACACTTTTATTGTCTGTTCAATGATGGACATCTAGACTCTTTCCTGGCTATAATGAATAGAGCAACAACGAACATGGATAAGCAGGTATCTCTATAGAAGGAGCATGAAGAGTTAAATTGGTGTGGGGGAGAGGTGGACATGATAAAGGATGGAGTACTAGGAGGGGTAAATAACACTAAAGACTTTTTGAACAAGTCATGTGGAAACCTACTTACTGTTGTCAAAGCCTTCTAAAATACATATTATATCTACAAAGGTATAGATATACACATGTGCATACGCATATATAAAAAGATTCAAAATGGAGTTATCCTCCATTCAAAATGGGCAATGATGCCTTTACTAGACACTGCAGTTAACATATAGAAAGCCCAGTGACAAGAATGAGTTACTTCTTTTGGGATTATTGGCTCATAAGATCCCATAGTCTCCTAAACATTTCAGGTTATTACCAGTGCTCTTGGTTACTCTCCAAAAGCTGATGGTAAAAGTGTGTTGCAGAAGACATAACATAACTGAGTCACAGAACATGGAAATATCAACTGGCCAAGAAGCTTAATCTCTAGTTTTCATAGTGCTTGAAGATGCTATGTATGTTACTGGAGAAAAAAGTCATTCACAGTCTTATCCATGAATCCTGTGACCTAGAGTTATGACTGCTCTGGCAAGAAATGCTCACTGGTACAATGGCCACAGTGACATTATGAGAGGACCCAGTCACTTTCTGATTGTATTTGTAGCCTGCAGTATGACCTGTGGCCTGACACATCTTAGGGAGAACCAACTGTGGGTATTATGCTGGCTCTACTATGATGGACTGAGTTCTTAATGAACATTGAGCCAAAGAAACTTATCCTGTCTTAAGATGCTTCTGTGTTGTTTTGGTTTCAGTGATATGAAAGTAACTAGTGGAGACTTACAAGAATTTAGCAATGTTATTGTATAAAAATCCAATATACAATGGAAAAGGTTAAAAAAATACAAGAAACAATTTATAATAGAAACAGGCAATGTTAAAATATAGAAACTATATTTAACAAATGATGTGGTCTTAAAGGTGGCTACTTGTTGGGATAATCTTTTTGTACACCTTGAAGATGTGTCTCTGTTTTACCTCACCTGCCTAAGGCACCTTCTGATTGGTTTAATAAAGAACTGAACAGCCAATAGCTAGGCAGGAGAGGATAGGTGGGACTTCAGGCAGAGATGGGAGCCCTGGAAAAGAATCTGGCATGGGAGATTTGCCAGCTAGACAGGGAGGAAGTTGGGCATATGTTACTGAGGAGAGGTAACTATGTGAGAGAATGTAGATTAATAGAAACGTAAAATTTAAGCTTTACAAGCTAGCTGGGAGCAAACCTAAGCTAAGGCTAAGCTTTCAAAATCAATAAAAAGTCTCCATGTCATTATTTGGAAGCTGGCAGTTCAAAGTGGAGATCCATATGCCCAAGCATATGGTCTGATAAAGCTCTGAAAAGTTCTGGACAAGGAGCTGCACATGGCTTTCTAGCAGCTCTAATCTCTCAGGCAGTGCTGATGCTCAAGGTGTACTGAGGTGTAGCTCCTTTAAGAGACCCTGCTGTGCAGCTGAACACTTAAATGTCATCCATGAACAGCTGTTGTATGGGACCCAGATGACTCCAGGCACTCAGAAAGTCAGGTTTAGATGTATAAAACCTCTAAACAGGTAGAGTATGCTTAAAATGTGTTAGGTGCTAGAGAAAGAAAAGAAAATGGGTAAAGATAGTCTTAGAAAAAAATAATTTGAAAATAATAAAGTGAAGTCTTTAAAGAGAGAATAAGGTAATATAAAAAGAATAAGCCACATTAAGAATAGGAAACACCACAACATAGGGAGTTTGGACCCTATATAATGCTTTATTAACTTTAATTTTTTAAAAAGATAATGAACAAAAAATGACAGCTGATGAGAGAGAGAGAGAGACATTGGATTGTGGAAAAACTCCTGAATTAAACTATCCTATATATTTTAAGGATTTCTTAACTTCAGAGTGGAAGTTCAGAAGTATGTTGTATTAGAGTAGAGGCTATGCCTTTGTTTCCACAGGAAATGAAAAGTCATGGATTCCTTCAAAATTAATAAAGATCTGATTTGACTGGGAAATATTCACTAGAGACATAAAGGAAGAAACCAAGAAAAACTGCAAGACAGGTGACATATATGCTGATCCCTCTACATGGGAACATCTCAGACTGGGTGATACATGATAAATCTTGTTGGCTACATAGTCCTTATGACTTATTACATGCCATGCTTTCATGTAGCTTGGATGGAGATTTATATCACAGTTTGGTTATACAGTCCATATGGACTTATAAAATTGACAAATATCTTTTACCTCTCAAACAGATCAGAGATCCATCTTTAGCTGATTTGTGCACACCACGCATACCATACTTGTGTTAATGCAGATATGTATATTACCTTTAAAAGTTTGTGTGTTTTCAGAAAAAAAAGACCAGACACCAAGATCCAGCCTCTCAGAATACCTCTGTAACAGTTTCCTCAAAAATCTGCATCCAGAACAATTTCAACGCTGCTAGCTGGGAGGTCCAGCTGCACAGACTACTCTAGTCAGGACTTCAGATAAGCTCTATATTTTCCCATCACACAGAGACTAAACAAAAACAATATTTATAGCTCTCCCAGTAATCTGAGACTCCCCTCTGGATGCTGTGATTACCATTAATGAATAAAGAAATTGCTTTGGACCTATAGCAAGGCAGAACTTAGATAGGCAGGGAAAACTATGCTGAATGCTTGGAGAAAGAAGGGTGGAGTCAGGGAGAAGCCATGTAGCCTTGCCTGAGACAGACACCAAAATTTTACCCAGTAAGCCACAGACTCATGGTGAAACACAGATTAATAGAAAGGGGTTAAATTAAGATATAAGCTTTAGCTGATAAGAAGTTATAACTAATAGGCCAAGCAGTGATTTAAATAATATGGTTTCTGTTTGATTATTTCAGGTCTGAACTGCCAAGCAGTTGGGAAACAAACAAGTGGCCTCCCTACAAACATCCCAGGACTTGACCATTATCCCAATTTTTTCAGGGTCCTATAAAGATGTTGTCACCTCCAGACAGCAAGAAGTAATTTTAAGAACATGACACCCATATTCCCAAGAGGTGGAGTGAATGGTTTTTGGTTGTTTGGTGAATTATGGATGTTTGTTATTGTTTAGGGAGTTGATAGCATGTTGTATTGTTCGTGGCCAGGAACAATAACAAAGGAAGTTAGATTAAGGGATTTCTTTCTTTCTTTCTTTCTTTCTTTCTTTCTTTCTTTCTTTCTTTCTTTCTTTCTTTCCTCTATCCTTCTTTCCTTCCTATCTAATGATAAAAGAGGGATATTAGAATGATAGAATAAAAGAGTAGATTATTAAATCTACTTTTAAACTAAAAAGCAATTTACTCTTAAGTATTTCATATTGGTATGGATTTTTGTACATTGATGCAAATTTAAGGTTATTTTTGTTATAGCATGCTATCTACATGTTTCTACTCTTGTTTAAGGTATTGTACCTATGCAGCTAATTTTAAAATGTAATATAAAGTTCTAGTCCTTGAGAGTTGTTATTACAAACTATTTAGGATAATTAAGAAATGCAGGCTAGTAGTTAGTCTTCTATAACAATCAAATTTATGGTCATGTTAGGTATGATTTCAAGGTCATACAGAAATATATTTTAGATAGATAGATGGTCCTCAAACATTTCAGAGACCTACAGAATATGGCATTTAAGATGTTTTAATAATCTAAGGCTTTTCATGACAGACAAATCTGCTCCTGGCAACGCCAATCTATTTCATAAAAGGATGATGGGCATCAAAGAACTTCCATATGGAGTATGCTTCAAATGTGGCAAAGCTAGCCATTTGGGCAAGAGACTGTCCTTGACTTGACTGCTGGTAGTATGTTGTCCAAAGTAGAAAAGCAAGACACAAAGTCAACTACCAAACTTTGCCAAGACAAGGTAGGTAAGTCCTTTAAAACTCTTGCTTCCCAAAAAAGTCTGTCAGATATTTTAGGTTTGTAGGCCAAAGATGGATGCCCCAATGTTACAGTGGAACCTGGAGTGATTGTCCAGGCAGCCAGCTGTCTCTGTAGTTTCTATAGTTTTGGATGTTGCTTGCTCTACACTTCCTGTTTACTCAGGTAATAGTAAATCCTTCCTGGGTCTCTGATGGGACTGAAGACTAGATAGTTATATAGTCTTACAGTTTTCCTTGTTACCAAATTCAGAAAAAATTCACAAAAGATACATAAAGTTTATAAAGATTGAGAAACATAAAAGCTTAGGATATTAATAGAAATTGCGATAGAAAGTAATTTAGGTACAAAACTTTGGACTCACTAAGATAGGATATATAATAGAGTAATTTCTCTGAAGGTGCTAAATACAAATGGACTGGACATTGTATATGTAATTCTTACCTGATAATTGTTATTATTGTATATAATTTATTGATGTTAGAGAAAGAGCCTTATAATGGACTAAAAGGGGGAGATGTGGGGATAATCTTTTTGTACACTGTGAAGATGTGTCTGTTTTACCTCATCTGCCTAAGGCACCTTCTGATTGGTTTAATAAAGAACTGAATGACCAATAGTTAAGTAGGAGAGAATAGGCAGGACTTCTGGACAGAGAGAGGAATTCTTGGAAAAAATCTGGGGCATGGGAGATTTACTAGCCAGATGTGGAGGAAGCCAGATATACAGTACTGAAGAGAAGTAATGAGTCGCATGGCAGGATGTCGATTACTATAACAGTATAATTTAAGTTCTAAGAGCTGGTTGGGAACAAGCCTAAGCTAAGGCCAAGCTTTCAAAATTAATAAAAAGTCTCTATGTCATTATTTGGAAGCTGGAAGTGCAAAGAGACTTGCTATAGCCTTTCTCTTTCAAATTTGGCAGTTGGTAAGTGGGTCCCAGGTTGGTTCATTGTGTGGATAGAGAAACGGCATTTCTGTCCAGGTCCCATCTGCTTCATCCACAGTACAACATTTATCCACAACGAAGGCAAGGTGTTTGTAATAAAATTGCGTTTGTAAATTCAAATATCACCGGAATTTTAAAATAAGCATAATTGGTAAGGTGTGCTCAAGCACTCAGGAGAGTGGCTGCAAACGCTTGCAATGGACAGCTCATTTGAATTGGAAACCAGAAACGAGCTTGTGAAATACCAACGAGAGCTACAAAGGAAGTCATTGATGCAGTGGGGATAGTGCGAAGGATCAAACAGAAATTCCAACCCAGATTGGTAGTAAACAGAGTGAGGAAAGTAAAGAGCTACACAAAGCACAAGGCATCAAACAAACAAAACATCTTTTCCCTTTTGTAGGCAAAGGCAAATGGCTGGAAGAAGAAAGAGACTAATGTAGGCTTGGAGGGTGTTTCTTTAGAAGTCTCACTATTGGAGTTTGGGAGGTAGCTTAGTTAAGTGCTTGCTGTGCAAGCATGGAGGTGTGGGTTTGAGTCTCAGAACCCACCTAAGAAGCTGGATGCAGTGGTATGTGTTTGTATTCCCAGGACTGGAGACGTGGAGTCAGGTGGATCCCCTGGATTCACTGGCCAGCCAGGATAGCGTATCCAGTGAACCTCAGGACAATGAGAAACCCCATAGACAGACACTGACTGGGGAATGACACTAGGGGATGTCCTCTGGTCTAAACACACACACGCACGCACGCACGCATGCAGTCATGTGTGCGCACACACTGTGGAGTAATTTGCATTTGAAAATATCTTTTGGAGACTTAGAGTTACTGATTTGTTAGAGAAGGTGATGCTAACAGAAGATGACCAGAGATCTCTCCTGCATGGCTGCTTTCACAATATTAGCTCATGGAAACTAGAAGATATCTTAGTATGTTGTCATTGATCTATGTGCTTATGCAAACCGTGAAAATTCTGGGTGTGGGCTTGGCATGGTGGTGCATACCTTTAACCCCTGCACTAGGGAGGCAGAGGCAGGTGGGTTTCTGGTCTACATAGTGAGTTCTAGGCCGGCAAAGGCTGCATAGTAAGACCCTGTCCCAAAACAAACAAGTGAAACAAACAAATAAAATTCTGGTTGTAAATTCTGGTCATAAAATGGTCATGAATCTTGACAATAGTCATTATTTATGAAGTGACTGATTACTAAAATTCACAGTTAGTACTATACAAAATAAAATTCTTTTGTAGCAAAACATTCCCTTACCAGTGGTCTGTGGAGGCAGCACCAGGACGAACCACCTGCATGGCAACTTCAGCATCTTTTGACTTCAGTATTTTTCATTTCCATTTGTTAGCCTCTCAGAGGAGCACAGTGGCCACGCACAGCAGTGCCTAATTATGAGGGTCAGTTCTGACCTACTTTAATTGTTCCGGCAGGCAGTTGTAGATGTGGGGAGTAACCTTTGTCTGAAATGTGTTATTTTTGCCTTTGGGGTACTCTGTCCCCTTGCTCATGGTTTCTGCAATTCTTGGTAGATGAGCTCCCCAAGCCTCAGCCCAGGAGCCACCCAGGAACAGCGTCACTGGGACATCTCCAAGTCGTGTGGTTCTTTTAAAAGAGTTCCTAGTTGTATTTTGGGAAATAGAACTTAGGGCTAGAACATCTGCCTATTGTTTGCACGTGATGACATTTAAAAAGGCTGCTGAAGGAGCTCATTGCAAGACCTAAGCCCTAAGGGCCTCGAGCTAAGTATTGGATGAGGTTCTTGCACCTCCCAGAAACCCCATGAGCTGGACTCCACCATCTGAACTGGATGTTGTGTAATGTGCACAGGTCAGACCATTGCATGGGTTCTATTGACATGTACTTTTTGTGGCATGCAGACATGAACTGAAATTAAACATTTTCTTTAATCCACATGTTATGAAAGTATTTCATGCCTAAAGGACATAAGCCATTAAGAAAAATGTGGGCTAATTACATTCCAACTTGAATACCAAAGGCACCTCAAAGTTAAAACCCAGTCATTTGGAAAAGACATATGGAATATATTTTCTAAAACTGAATTTATTAGTTAGTGAGAAGGATCCCTAAATGTCTTTATTCTCTCTATGGGTGGAGGGTCCTACAATCTGTACAGTAGCCCAGATCAGTGGCTAATATATGGAGTTGATGAAAGGCAAAATCAACGTGAAAAAGAAAATTATTTCACACAATGGGCAAATGTTGTAAAAAGTTGAGTGATAGAAAAACCCCAATAGTTAATATGTGAAAAATACCTTCAAGAGGTAAGGTAAACGCAAGGCAAGGCATTCCTTCGTGGTCATCAGGTTGACTAGCGTTTTAAAAGTTTGGCCATGTGCAGCATTGCAGGGTGTGCCAGAGGAGCTCTGGGCTAGGAAGCAATGGGCACAGACGACAGATTGCTATTCATTTAATTTCCACTTTATGACGGTACAAGCCATTTGATCATGACTATTTATTTTCGTTATATAACTACATGCTTTCCACTTTGTCATGTATTTCTGTATGTTGCATATGGAATCCTTTCCTTTTGTGCTAGAGCTTTTAAAAAGTTAAAAAAATTATGAAGAGCTGAAGTCTGGCTGTTTCCCGACTGGCCCCGAGCTCCTGGGTTCGGGCTCTCTAATAGCACATCTGTAGGACGCATCGGTGCACCCCGCTGACCGCTCATTTCTGACTGGGTCTTGGTAGCAACGTCTCCATTGTTCTATTTTCCTGAACGTGCCTTTGTTTTTCTTTTCCATTTGAAAGATATTTCTGCTAAGTGTATGTCAAGTTGGAAGTGATTTTCTTTCTGTACTTTAGAGAAATCAATCCGTTTTGTTGGGCTCCATTGTTTCCTATTGACAGGCCAAGAACTGCCTTATCGTTGTTTTCTTTAAAGCTAAGGCTTCTTTTCTCTCCGCTTTTGAGTTGTCTCATTGTTAGTTTTAAGCGTCTTGCACAATGCATTTAAGTGTGGTTTTCTTGGTATTTAATCTGCTTGCGTTCAAAGAGCTTCTTAAATCTGTGATTTGAGATCTTCTGCCAGCTTTTGAAGACTCTTCAGCGCATCTGTACCATCTCGTCAGTAGCTCTTCTCTGAAACCCTGGTTGTGCCCAGACTGATGCGCCCAACACGTTTCTTGGGCATCTTTCATAGTTCTCCTTTCTTTGCCATGCTCTGCTTGATTCTCCCTCTCATTGGGAAGTTGGTATCAGGTCTGGAATCACTTGGAGACGGGCCTCTGGGCTTGCCTGTGGAGATGATCTTGATTACATTAATTCACATAGGAAGAATGGCCCACCAGTGGTATCATTTTTTCTGGGCTGGGACCAGAAAATGTTTTATATACAACGTATGGTACAAAGAGAGAAAGTGAGCTAGCTGGGCACAAACATTTCTCATTCTTTGCTTCTTGGTTACAGATGTGCTATGTCTAGCTGCCTTGAGCTTCCGCCATTGCGACTTCCTCCCACAATGGACAGTGACAGAAACTGAGGCAAAATAGACCATCCCCTAAGTTGCTTTTTTTAAAATTCATGGCATTAAGCACAGCAACAGGCAAAATCAATATACAAGTTCTTTCTGATAAGGTCTAGCTGGTCTCAAACTCATTATGAGCCAGGGGGTGACTTTGAACTCCTAGCCCTCTGTCCTCCACTTTCCAAGTGCTGGGATTATAGATAGGTATATACCACCACACAACATCTGTGTGTGTGTGTTATATGTGTGCGCTGTGCTGTATGTGTGTGGTATATGCATGTGCTGCATGCGTGTGTGTGTTTGTGAATGTTGTGTGTGTGTTGGTACAAATGCAGAGGCCAGAGGAGGGCACCGAGTACCCTCTTTTTTCACGTTCTGCCTTATTCCTTTGAGGAAAGTTTTCTCCTGGAGCCTGGAACTCACGCTTCTCTGCCATGCTGGCACCAGGATCACCCAGTGATTCTCTTTCTGCCTCCACGGTGTTGGTCTTAGAAGTAAGTGTAAGATTGTGCATGGCTTGTTGTGTGGGTGCTGGGTTCTGAACTCTAGATCCCTAAACTTTTTATCTTTCTCTTCTTCTTCATCTTTTTTTTAATTGTTTTTCTTTAGTTTCCTAGTTCTGTTGTCATAGGGTTTAGCTGTGTAGTACCCGCTGGCCTAGAACTTGCTGTGCGTAGTAGAGGAGACTTCAACTCTTGGCCACACCATCTTGCCCCTGTCTCTTAAGCACTGGGATTACAGGCCTGTGACTCCACCACTAGATTGTGTTGCTCTTTCATTTGTTTAATGTCTTTTTATTCTTGTGTTCTGTTTGATTGTGTTAGGAGTAGAACAGAGATAAACACCTGCCTGCCACCCTCTGTGGCTATCCAGAAGTGCCTTCTTGCCCTGTCTAAAATTTATACTGTGATTCTGTTTTCTTCTTGACCTTGTGTAAACTCTGAGAGTTCTGGCCATGGTAATTAACAAAACTCCTGCAGAGTGAGGTATTTTCTATAATATTTTAAATGAAATCCAACATTAGATGTAATGTTTTAATCGTCCATGAAAAAAAGAATGTGGAAAAAGCAGGCTTCCACAAATAAATGATTCAAAAAGTGACTTTTCCTAGAGGCACAAAGGTGGTATTGTGGAGTAAAAAAACATGAATCTTTTAACAAATGTCACTGTAACAATTGGATAGTTGTATAGAAAAAAATGAACTCAGTGTTGGAGATGCAGCTTAGTGGTGGAATGCTCGCTTAGTATATAAAAGCCTAGGTTTATGCCCAGAATGACAAAGAACAGACAAGCAAATACCTTCCTTTCAAACTACATTCTATTTGAAATTATTGACCCTTTTATTGAAGATGTTAGGGGGATGTGGACATGCCCGTGCCATTTTCCCTATTTATTTTGGAAAGAAAAACAGTAGAAAGATGGTATTGGTCTTCAATTCTTTTGAAGGTATCTTAGAGTTTCTTTGCTGTGAAGAGACACCATGACCATAGAAATGCTTATAAAGAAAATCATTTAATTGAAGTGACTGCTTACAGTTTCAAAGCATAGTCCATTATCATCATGGCAGGGCGCATGGTGGCATGCAGGCAGACATGGTGCTGGAGAAGGCAACAGGGAGCAGACTGTGATACCAGGAGTAGCCTGAGCATTAGAGAACTCAAAGCCCAGTGACACACTTTATCCAACAAGGCCACACTTCCTAATAGTGCCACTCAATTTGAGGATCATTTTCTTTCAAACCACCGCTTTCCACTCCCTTGCCCCCAAAGGCTTGTAGCCACATCATAATGAAAATCACATTCAGTCTAACTTCAAAAGTCCCCATAGTCTATAACACTCTCAAATTTGCTTAAAAGTCTAAAGTTCAAAGTCTATTCTGAGATTCATGCAATCTCTTAACTGAAATCCCCCGTAAAATCATCTCTAACAATACATCTTGGATTTTCCAAGGCAATTCAGGAACAGCCATGAAACATGTCTGGCCTCAATAGTTTTTCCGTAGTCTCAGAGGCAAATTCCTTAGCCCTTTTCTTCCATCCTTAACTCTAAAGACAGAACCCTGTGGCCAGATCTGCCAAGTTCTGCTGCTTGCTGGGGCTGGAACATGGCTCCCTCATTCAATTACACCTTCCCCAGTTTTCTGTTCTTCACTGCCTGTGCTTGGCTGTTCTGAAACTTGCTCTGTATGTAGATCTGACTGGCCTTGAACTCAGAATCCACCAGCCTCTGCCTTCCATGTGCTGGGATTAAAGTTGTGCCCACCACATTCATCAATAAGCTTTTCCTTAGTTCCTTTTCACTAGTTGGAAATTTAGCTTTATCTTTTTTGATCACAGAATTTAGCTTTATTCTACTTCCTGATGTTCGTTTTTCCTCCTCACAATTTATATTTTAGTCTTCTAATTTGTAGGGTGGAGTGGGAACAGGGTCCAGCAGTAATGGCAGGTAGAGTATTCTGTGGGTGGAACTTGGCAGGCAGAGGTCCTCGGGTAAGGGACCTGGCCACTCATGTGGCTCAAGGGGCTTACAGCCAGTCTCCTTGGACCTTGAATTACAGATGATTGTGAGCGACGATGTGAGTGTTGAGAAGTAAACCCAGGTACTACTGCACCATCTCTCCAGCTTCCATGGCTGTGTTGGTCCATCAGCAGCTGAATGAGCAATCCAATTGCTGTAGAGCTAAACAGTGGAGTAGTAATAAACAATAAGCAGTTATCAACTATTGACACCTGAGCAATATGAATAACTTGGAAAATAGTTATGCCCAGGGAAGAACCGGACTAAGAAAGAATATAGAGTAATATAAGACCATTCATATAAAACTCTAGAAAATGTGAACTGATCTCTAGTGAATGAAAGCACATTAGTGGTTGCCCAGGGATGGACTGGATCCAGAATAGAAGGTGGGATTATAATCGTGGAGGAAGAGACTGTTGGGAGCAATAGTTGTGTTAATTATTTTAACTGTGGCATTATTATATCCACATGTATGTGTATTACCACTTTAAGAAACGAAATTCTTTCAATGTCAGTTAATTATCAGTGTACGTAAAAGAGAAAACCAACTGACTTAGACATTTACATATTAAATATAGGTTAGTGACCCTAAGGATAAACAAACAACCCAATCCAAAGTTAAATGAGAAACTGTCTCTGAAAAGTTAAAGATGTCACTAGGAAATGCTCCACTAGTTTGAAGTCTTTCTTGTTTCTTTTCATTGGGAAAAACAAAAAATGATGAGAAAGTGCTCAATATGCATGCCAAATTGAAGTTGATTAACCTTTGACCTCTTTGCATCATTTAATGAGGCAGCATGCATGCTGGCGTAGGGAGCTCTGTCAAAATGCTGATGGTGAGATGATTCATTCTTTCTCCTCTTTGTTTTGTGCCCGGGCCACCTACTTTGACTCTTGTGTTCATACAAGGCGGAGGGCTTCATATGAGTCCCAATCAGTCACAGTTGTTGGGAGAAGCAGCCTGGTTCTGGGTTTTTCATGTATGAAAAGATGTATGAGATCAAAATGAAATTTTCTTTCATATCTGGTCAGGACAACTTAGTAATTATTATGGCATTTGGAGGAGACGCTGGCGTGATCATTCTGTTTAGATTATTTTTATTTTGATGAGCTAAGAACTGTGAGTGACTTCAGGCCTAGGTGGTGCCCGACAACAAGCTGACTGCATTTGATGTGAGGATACAGAGACTGCAAACAAATTGCCCACAGATTGAAGTAATTTCCATGGGGTCACAGATGTCAACAGCCATCTTTCAGAATTGGTTTTCTTTTTAAACTGGAAACTTCTTTCATGATGTTGTCTAGCTATGAAAACGAGCCCCACATAACACACGTTTAAAGCTGTCTGAGGGCCCCTGGGAGCTCTTAGTTATGTATCATTTTATGTTTCATAATACCGATTGCTATCACTGTTGCTATCACAATCATCACTACATTAAACAATCATTAAACATTCACTGACTGTAAAATACTCAAGGGTCTAAGAAAGACACCAACTTTACATGATAATAGTACGAAGCTAGAGACTTCCTATGCAGTTTCACTGATCCGTGTGGCATGGCTGTGTGTGGTGAAAATCAGTAATTCTCACATAATCAACACAGACATAGTGAAAACTGCAAAGCAATTTTAGTACGACAGTTATTGGATGAGGGAAATCGTTCTAGAATCTTCCTTCCTTTGCTATAGAAAGTTGATACATAGGTTCTTCAAATGGAGACAATACTCAGGACTTTGTTTCCACAGAAACTGGTTGTTGTGGGGAAACACCATGGCAAGTGATTTTCTGGTTCTCATAAGTGACCAAGAGAGAAAACAAACACAAACTCTTAGAGGGAAAGAACTAGACCAGTTGTTCTCAACCTGTGGGTCATGACCCCTTTGGGGGTCACATACCAGATGTTTACATTACGATTCATAACAGTAGCAAAATTACAGTTATGAAGTAGTAATGAAATAATGTGGTTGGGGCCACCACAACATGACGAACTGTATTAGAGGGTTGCAGCATTGAAGGTTGAGAGCCACTGAACTAGTCTGTCACCTCTCTCACAATTAACACAGATAGACACATCTAATTATGTGCCAGAGCAGCTAGTATCTAGGAATATGCACATGTATATATGATGATCGCTTATTTTGGTGGGAATATGACAGAGTAGAGATATGGTATGGATATTGGAAGAGGTACAGGGGAGTTCCCAACTTCCTGTTTGGAGCGAGTGGTGAGGTGTGGAGGACCTTCTGGAAGAGGTGCTCCTTCAGCTGGGATCTGAAAGATAAGTAGACTTTAAGAACACAGAGTAGGGGAGGAGGTGAAGGAATGCCAGGGCAGAGGCCAGAGCACATGCGTGCTCAGTGAAGAAAGAGAATAACTTTGCATGCCTGTAGAATGTTCTAGCCTAGCTGGGGATATAGACAGTATGGAGGAATGGAGAAATATGCAGCTGAGCTGGAGGCAAGGACCACAGGAAGGTTTGTGTAGGAGGTCTCCAGGGAGACATTAAGTGGTCTAAGCAGAGGATTCACCTTTAACATTTCACTTTGGAAGGGACTAAAGGACTACTGCTTAATGAGAAGAAAATGAATCAGATTTGTTAGTAGATTACCTATGAAATATTATAATGAAGATTTGCTAAATATATGAATGTTAGTAAATATTGTGGTTTATTAAGCTCAGTTAAGATGTATATTTTGGGTGTTATTAATTCTGTTTTATAGCCTTTGAAATAGACTTGTATTCATGTCTGATTGTATACTTTGAATTTAAGGCATCAGGTTGGTGGGCTGAAAATAGGTGGTGAGGCAGAAGGCATTTCTGTTTCACTCAACTAAGAATAAACCATCCATGCACTAAAATACAACACAGACTTCAAGAAACTCAAACAAAACAAAATGGGAAAGAGGGAAGACATGGGCTAAGGAGTGAGATGCTGGGGTGTAGATGTCAACGTCTAGTGCTTTGGGGTCCCTGGGTAAGGGTCTCGTGCAAATCAGAACACAGGGGATGCAGAGTATGAACAACTGCATAACAAGCTTTATTTTGTATGGCTTTTTATACAGACTAAAAAGCATTACCTCAACTCTGAACCCCCCCTTTACTCACGTACATGATCATGAGAAACTCCTGCCTCACCTTGCAAGAATCAATACCTCAATTAATAACAGTAATAAAAATGAAAAGAAGTCCATAGAAACAAGGCAAAACGTATACAGAAGCAAAGCACTCCTTTGTAACTGGTAGAGCATGAAGAACTGAGCTCAAAGGCCACTTGCCTATCCAGGGTACAGATTCTGACAGAACGTTTGAGAAATGGGCAGAGAAAGCTGGTTTGCCAAGCAACCGTTTCCCAACTTCATCTCATCCGTCCCAGGAGGAGCCTGCACTCTAAGCCAGTTCTGTGTCTCCACAGGTAGAATGTTCTCATAGCTGGGAACAGCTGCATCTTTGAATGCAAGATACGGGAGAGAGATTACCTTACCTCTTTCCAGGACTCTGAAGCATCCCTGGAAATCCCATCATTGCTAATTATGTCCCATGAGATTCTGGTCCTTATTTCACCATCTTCATATTATCATCAGGAGCTGACTTGATATTCAGTTGACCACTGTAGAGTCAAGGAAGTGGCCAGAAGGCTGTAGGTTGAAGTAGCTGTGTAGTGGTCAGAGGACAACCAAGTGGATCCCAATGATCACACTCAGTTCCTCGGGCTCTGTGGCACAGGGCCTCTACCTGCTGAGCAATCCCATCATCCTCAAAAGTAGACTGAGTCTTAGGGATGCCTTGAGGCTTGGATACCCTGTTGGTGAGCCTTAGACTGTGTTAAATAGGGCAGTTTTACCCCATAATTAAAAGAATCTCCCAGTGTTTCCTTTATTTGCTTTGCAAACCTCTTATACATTGAAGTTCACAATCTTGCTTAACAAGCAGACTATTATTTGTGGAGATTAAACTGAATGTCAGGCTCTATGGCTCTTACATTTTTCTTAAATCATGTCCTAGTTTTCCACACCATGTTACAAGATAATTTTGATTACACAATTAGGTCTTCAATTTAAAGAATGGGTATATAATTGGGCCTGTATTGGATTTGCTATATATGAATTAAATAGACATTTACTACAATATTAAGGCATAGCTAGGCCTATATTTTTTAAGTGCTTATGCATCTTTGATTGGAATTGAATGATCATAGTTGGTAAAACATTATAGTGGTGACTAGCTTTAATTATTTTGGAATTGTTTCATAGTGAGATTGGCTTAAAAGTAAACCAGATGTGGAAAAACAAAAATGACAGCAGCACATTTTTTTTATTGTTTATCCTTTTATTACTGGAATCCAAATTGTCTTCTATTGTCTCTTTAGTTTATTGCCATGAACTTTGACCCCTTTGTTTATGCAGTACACACACACACACACACACACACACACACACACACACACACACCACATCATAACTAATTGGTATGTATGTTGGATTATTTGATGGAAAATAATGGGGAAATTATGTATTTTGCCAAAGTTGGCTTCTATAAGATGCAAGTTTGAACAAGTAGCCTTTTTCTTTTTTTTTTAAATCAAGAGAACACTGTATTTTACATCATTATAGTCTCTAATTATTCAAATCCATTTGCTCACTGTTGTCCTGACATGGCTTGAAATCGAGTTTTTCTTTAAGACTTAAATGCTTCCAAGACTTAATTAGCAGAACATTACAGATACACAGGATATCCCCTTGTGGTAGGATTCTTTATTATTCTCTCATGCCTGACATGATTCAAACATGGCTTCTCTACTTTTCAGAAAAGCTGGTGTGTAAGGTGGTATGTGAATTTGGATCTCTCTTCAGATTCACATACTAATATAGGCACATTTAACACACAGATCCTCTTTGATTAAAAACCTTGTCACTTTTGTCTCTTACTTTGCAAACACTCACCCACAAAAAAACCACTTAGTGGCTAGAGCCCATCACTCATTGGACAGGATGATAACTGCAGAAGTTTTAACTGTGCACCTCCTCTCTGCCAAAGAGTTTATTATGTCAAAATCAGCACACAATCAGTTGTTTGCTTCATTAGATTGGTGTGCAGGAGGGCTGTGGGGAGCAGTTCTGAGTTTGTTGGGAAGGGTTGAGTTTAAGGCAACCCTACCACTAACTAGCCAGGGTGTCTTGGACAAGGCGCTTTGTTCAGCGTCTCTAAATATCTATTTCTTCTTCATATGGAGACAACACTAATTCTCCTTGAAAGGGGAGTATGAAGCTTCAATGGGATAATGTAGACAAAGCCTTAGCACAAGGCATTGCAGGTGGTGCTCCTGTTCCTGCTAGTCTTTCATGTACCTAACTGGTCCCTGGAGAAAGAGGACCCAGTTAAATTCTTTATAACTTGACTTGCAGTGTTTGTTTGTTTATTTATTTATTTATTTTTATTTGTGTGTGTGTGTGTGTGTATGCGTGTGTGTGTATGCCAAAGATCAATAAAATAGTCGTCACCTTGTGCTTTGAGATAGGGTCTCTCACTGAATGAACCTGGAGCTAACTGATTCAGCTAGGCTGGGTTGACCAGCAAGCCCCGGGGATTACAGGCATGTTCAGCTGTACCTGTACTGGGGACTGGACTCAGCTTCTCATGAATATGTAGAGTGACCACCCCCATCCCCTGGCCTGCTTGCAACATTATTTTAAATCACTTGCTTGCCCGAAGCAGATACTGCAGCATACAAAAACCCATGTTCTTAGAGCCAGGGGTCTCTTAGCAGCACGAGTATCATGGAGGTGTGAAGGTTTGACCTTTAGTTCAGGGTTGGAAAATAATGGCATGACTATGTTCTCTGGGCTTCAGATTACATCTCTTCCATGCCAGGCATGCAGAAGGGATTTATAAATATTTATTGCTTACACCTAAGAATTCATCTGTAAAATAGTTGACTGAATGGAGAAGCCAGTCCAAACCTTTTCAGGGCTTCCAAGCCTGATAGAGGAACTCCCCCAATGAATGTACATTTTCTGTAGTTCTGCCATGTGGAGCTTGCAGCTGACTGGAAGCCCATGGACACCTGCTTGGGGTGGTGACATGCTTTTAGAAACAGGGGGGCTAAAGAAAGTGGCTTCAGAGGTATGCTATGTTGTCGAAGATTCTAATTGAAGTGGGAGTTACCTGTCCTACATGCTCCACTGTCTGGAGGTATGAGTTTCCTCCGTCTTCTGGGTAACCCGTTTCCCTGACAAGAACAGAGGCCTCCATATCAAATTCTACCATTTATAGTTATTTGAATCCTTTGTGAATTATTGTCTTCTTGCGTCAAGGTTTTCCTTATTACATAATCCCACTTTCACTGAGTTTTCAACTAGGCCAAGAGTTGGGAGAGGAGGGCAATGACATGCTTTGCTCTCATTTGGAGTCACCAAGAATGTCTCTGCACGCAAGGTTCAGGGATAACACACTTTAGAACCTTTAGGGACATCTCTGTACATGAGGCTCAGGGATGATACCTGCGTTCTGAGTATTCTTTGAGAGCTGAACAAAGAGCGGTTGAGAGAAGCTGTTCATGGGCCCTTGTCAAGCTACCGCTTGAGATCATATTAGAGTTATAAGGTTGTCAGAGTCATTAATAAAACTCTTCTGGCTTGTTTGTCAAGTCTTGTGTGAGAGAAGGAAAAAGAAACCCAGTGATGGAAAATTAACGTTGGGTCGTGCTGCTGAGATCAGTGTTTTAAGGAATTAGTCTTGAGGAATGTATGCATGTATAGATATATGTATACACATACACACATATGACATAACATGACATTTAAAAATGACTGCTCATCAGGTATTGTATGAGATTTTTAAGTGCATTACCCCATTTAACCTTTGGAATGCCCCATGAGATAAGTGCTATATTTACATTCATTCTGTAGAAGAAATATCTTATCTTGAGGAACAGAGTATAGAGAGATGGATGTGCTGAGGGGTGGACAAGTTCAAATAGGGAGAAAAGTGGAGGATTGGAGAGACAAGGGAGAAGGGCATAAAACAAAGAAGGTTTGAGAAAGCATAACAAGGAATTTGAAGGCATAAGTCCTGTAAGACTAGACAGTGCAGATCCTAGAAGCAATGGTTAGTAAGCAGAATCCCCAGTGCTAAGTATGGGGCACCTCTGTCGGTGCTGTTTGTCAGGGAGACCTTCAAAACAATACAGGCTCTTGCTGGCCACCTACCAGAACCAGCTGAAAAAGACACAACTGCTGTAAACAAAGCACACTTTGGATGCAAGGTGTGGAGAGATCAGTCTGGAACTGGACTGGAAGAGCCTTCCTTGCTGTTTGGTTCTTACTGTGCTGGATGGGGCTATTCAGACTGTTAAGGGGGTAAAGGCATCCAGGGTCTAATACAGCTGTAAGCTCTGTGAACTACAGTACCAGCCTTCCAGGCAAAGTGTGCCCATTAGTGCAAAGGTGCCACAACTGTTATGGGAATAATCACCTACTTCTTAATTGAATTTGGGGTTTTGTTTAAAAGCAGAAATTCATGCCTAATATTTGACAAAACAATCCATGACTGAAAAGGTCATAGGCTAGGATGGGTAGGAGCCTCAGATGACTGCTTAGCTGAGTTGTCACAGCACCAAACTATAAATATTTATGTTTTTATACCTGAGACAAAGGCTATTCTTACCCTGATATGGAGAAACCACTTTATGCAGGGAACAGAGGTAAATGCCGAAGCCCATGGCTGTTCAAGATGTTGAGAAGAAAGGGCAGCTGAGGAGTCAGCCCCACAGGAGACAACTCCCTTAAGGCTTAGGGAACAGGAGCCTTTATGCCTTCAGTTGAAGAGAGGGTAAAGGAGGATGCTTAAAAGAAATTCCACAGTAGCTCAGAATTGAGTATAATAGAGGGTTATTTATTTAGGGGTAGACTCACAGATCACAATCCTCTGCTGGAATGGGAAACAGTGGGGGGGAAACTAAGCTGAATGCTGGGAGAAAGGAGGCGGGATCAGAGAGACTCTATGTAGCCCTGCCAGAGACAGGTGCTGGAACTTTAGCCAGTAAACCACAGCCACGTGACCATACACAGATTAATAGAAATGGGTTAAATTAATATGTAAGAGTTATCCAATAAGAAGCTAGAGCTAATGGTCCAAGCAGTGATTTAATTAATACAGTTTCTATGTGATTATTTCGGGTCTAAGCTAGCTGGGCAGCTGGGAACCAATAAGCGGCCCCTCCTCCAACAAGAGGGCATAAGGAATGTGAGGGAGACGCGAGAGGAGCTTCCAAATACCGTCTTCTGGGCACAGCATGGTCATGGCAAGCAGGAACTAACACAGCTGTGCATACTGTTACTGGGTCCACAGAAGCCATGCCCTCCTCCCAACCAGCTATGGAGGGAGAAGGAGCGCATGGAGCCTTACTACCTATGCTGATCTATTGCCAGCCAACAGGTTCTGAGATAGGCTAAAGCATAATACCCACTTATTACCCACTGGAGAGACCACCAGGCTCTTTTGGCTACTTCCAAATTTAAGATCACACAGACAGCCCTGGTTAAACTCTACAGGACTCAAAGTCAAAATCAGTAATATAGGAGAGGGCTGTGTAGTGAGGAAAGAGGATTATTAGGGGCAGGGAAGACACAGGAGAGGGTCAGGGGAAGAATTAGCAGAATATATAGTGTACGTGTGTGAAATTGTGAAAGAACAAAATTTTCTGTAAAAGATTCCAAAACTAAATGAAAAACTGAGAAGGAATTTCCAGGTGATAAATACAAACAGCTTATAAATCAAGCAGATCACACTTACTGCCAGCCACCCTGGCCATGTCTGTAATCTCAGTTCTGGAACACAAAGGCAGGAGGACTGTGAATTTGAGGCCAGCCTGGGCTACACTGCAAGAGTTCTAGGCCAGCTTGGGCTATGTAAGGAGAGTCTGTCTCTACAAAAATAGACAGTCAATTCCAACCCAACCAATTGAATAAACAATACCAACAGTAACAGAACCAAATCTCCAAAACCGGAGCAAAACAAAACAAAACAACAACAACAACAAAACTGAATCCTGGTTGCTGCTTGAGCAGGTCCCTCTTGGATGGTGGTTTGGGAAATAAGAATGGAATAAACAAGTGAGACACGAGCATGCAGCATGCAGTGCTGCAGTGTGTTTCAGCTCATCTTACAGCCGTCAACCATGTGCACACTTTGGGGTGTGTCAGTTGTTAAAGAAGAGACTCCAAGCGCTGAGCAGGTTTACTTGTATTACAGCGAAGATATTTTATCGCAGCCTAAGAGACGGTACAGTCTGATTTCCAAAACTTAAAAACATACCTGTTGCCTGAAGTAGGCCCCAAGGGCGACATGGTACACTATCAAGCCCACTATAAAGCCGATTGGTGGGATTAAATTCTGGTTTATTCCTGTACTGCCAGTGAGCCCAGCATCCTCAATACCCGTTTGAGTTACAAAGGAAAAATACGGCTCTCAGCCCAGGGGACTTGGTTGAACTAGTTTGGAACATTTCTAAAGTGGGTTGGGGGCGTCCCTAGAGAAGAAGGGTTGTGGTCAGGGTCTCCTCTATCTTCAGTGGAAGGTTCCGAAGGTTCTGACGTGAGACTTTGTGCTCAGGTCAGGCTTTATTTTGGCAGTGTGTTACTGCTGGGGAAAGAGGGGTTTAGCCCTGCCGCTCACCTCCTGCAGGCTGGGAGAGAACTTGAAATGGAGGGACAGGGGATCCAGAAGAGGTAGGTGTGTATTGGGACTGCAAAGATGGCGGATGGTTTTGGAAACAGGCTGCTTTCGGGACAGAAGAAGGAGCAGTCAAAGATAACTGCACTGCTTTCCCCAGTGGGTGGTGGGGCGTGTCCTGTCCTGAGACTCAGTCAGAAAGCAGCGGCAGGGGTTGGGGTTCGGGGGTGGGGAGAAGAGGTAGAGTCATAAGGTTTGCTAGAGCGAGCTGGGGGAGGGGAGCAGATTTACAGAGTGAAATTACCCATATTGAGACAGGATAGAAATATGGAGAATTAGGGGACCGACCCCTGACTCTGGGGTCTGGTTTTACTGCTGAAGGCCTTTCTCCCTCCTGGCTGTAAAGCTGCAGCATTCTGGGCCTCTCACCAGCCACCCCCTTTACATGGAAAGGCTAGTCCCCATGGCCCGAGCTGCCTTAGTGCCTCCTGGTTTTACTGCATCAGATTATAACTCTGTCCAAGGCACCCCTGGAGCAGCCCCATAATCTCATCAAAAAGATAAGGAAAAAGTAAGGAAAGGTTTCCTAGCAACCTTTTGAGATGTAACTTGAGAGCCACAGAAATGGTATGCTTGGCTGATGCTAATTGCGACTGTCCTTAGAGGGGCCCACGCGCACACTTGGGTATGTCTTTCTTTCTGAGTGCTTCTTCTCTTAACTTTTATGCTTGATGTCTATATTAAAATATCTTTAATAAAACCTCCAATTCTTCATACAGGCCAGTCTTGACATCTTTAATTTTTAATTTTATGTTTATTAATGTGTGTAGGTGTCTGCATGTATATGTGTGCATATGTATGCAAATGCCTAGGGAGGCTGAAGGCTTCAAGTCTCCTGGAGCTGGAGATGCAGGCAGTTGTGAGCTGCCTGACATGGGTGCTGGGAACCACACTCAGGGTTTCTGTAAAAACAGCAAGAACTCTTACCACTGAACCATGTATGCAGTGCCCTCAAACTGGTTTCTATTTCAAAGCCACAAAGCATGAGGTTCGGCTTGAGTTCAGGTCTCTAAAAGATTAAGGGTGTTTTTCAGACTGCTGAGAGTGACGACGTAGAGCCATGTCTCTGACCCCTACGGCTGACCCTAGGACTTTCTTTGTAATGATTTACACATTTTTGCTTGACAGAAAAATTCCCACTTGCTGTTGGGCTGCTTGCGAATGCGAAGGGCGAATGGGATGCTTTTTATTAAATGGCACTCAAGTAATGAATGACTATCATCAATCTCTAAATTGCCTCACAGCTTAATGTGATGAGATGAGGTAGAGGGGAAGGGTTTTGGAAGATGGAATGGACATCAGCCAGACTGGGGAAGAAGGTGGCCACAGGGATGTGACCATCTCAGCCTGTTGTGTCATGGTTTCTTCCTAGATTAAAACCTTCTGTCATGGAGGGAAGCTTCTTAAGACAGAGTATTTACAGGAGAGGTGATGTTCTAAGGAAGTTGAAACAGTACAGGGAGGCTCCTTATGGTGGGAAGTAAACAACTCAAACTACCTTCAGGAAGTTCCTAAAACAGACCAGATTCACTAGACCCTTCCTTCCCCGAAAATACATAAGCATTAAAACTGTTGAAAGAAGACTGACTTTCAGACAAACCCAGGAGCTTAAAGGAAACAGGTGCCAGCTAAACAGCCCCGAAGCTGCAGGGACTAACTGAACTGCCTAGGTCTTAAGAAACAAGGCAGACGAGCTGCTTGGAAGAGGCTAAGACCAGCTGAGCCATGTGTGCAGAAAGGAAGCTCTCTAGCCTGTTGCACTCCCTGCAGTTTGTGCAGTATGCCACTGGTTTCTAGCTTTTGTGAGCTATCACCCAGGTTGGGGTGGGCTTTGGTGATGCAGTTGTCTTTGAGTCATTTCTACTCTTGCAAGTGACCCCTCGCCCACATTCCAGTAAGTAACCCCAAGAAAGCTCATGGTTCACCAAATCAGGTATGTGCATGTCGGTTTGTTACCAGTTCCCTGTGTGGGGCGAGCAGACTTTGGTCATGTTTCCTGAAGAGTAGTGCCCCAGCCAGACTCTCCCTATGTACTGCAGTCTGAATGGACGTGTTTTCTCCCCCAGATTCATCAGGTGGAACTGTATCACCAATGTTAAGCAGTGGGACTATCAGGAAGTGATCAAGTCATCATGGCTATGCCATCATAAATATGGCGGTGGCCGTTGAAAAAAGGAGAGGAGGGAGAGGAAATGCAGCCAGGATGTAAAATAAATAAATTAAAGAAATACTTGTGGAAGGGAGTCTAACCTTTGCTTTCTTGCTTTCCTTCCTTCTGTCACGTTAACCACACAGCAAAAGCAGGAAAGTGAAGAGTGACCTTCGCCAGATGCTGGATCTGTTGAGTTCTTGATCTCGGAATGCTTTGCTTCCCAAACTGAGAGAACTTTTGTCTACAAGTCACATTGAGTGAAACTATCCACAGCCAGCTCAGGTAGACTCCCCCTGGGAAGACCCTCCTCTTCCTACCCATCGGATGGCTTCCTCTTAGAGACTCCGCATGGGAAGACCCTTCATGATCTACCCATTGGACGGCTACATCTTCTCATAACATGCAGCTTCCAAAGCTGCTGAGTCTGGGAAACCCAACTGGTAGCAACATCTGCATGCTAACTTCTGGAGGCAGGAGCCTATGGGTGAGTTGGGTTGCCTTTTGCCCCTTGCAAAGATCATGTTACTAGGAATCATTGCTCCATGGAGAGGCTCCTTTTTTTTTCAATTAGAGGTTCCTCACCTCCGTTACATAGAACTGCTGTAAATTCAGACTGATCGTGTAGCTTATATGCAAAACCAGGCATTGAACCCTGGTGTGGTTAGCATTGCCTAATCACTTAATTGACCATGATAATTTTATTATCTAGGTTTTAAAATTAGACAATTGGCAGTTTTTCTTTCAAAATGCTCCCAGGTTGATTACATATGCAAGGAGGAGGAGATATGCAATATCTATATGCCCAGTAACTGCTTTTTCAAATGACATTCATTCCTCTTTATTTTATTTGCAAGCATAGGGAGTTCAAGGAAAGCATTGTGGTAAACAGCCAGATTAAATGTGAGCCGTGTAAAGAGCAGCAGCTTGCAGAAATATTGCCATAGATACTAAGACCAAATCCTGCCTCGATACGGACCACACATAATTGAATCATGTTCAATAGAAGGTCATTACAAAACCGAACTTATTTGCAATGCTAATGTAGGGAAGACAGCTGTCACGGGGAATTAAATATGATCATTCAGAGCTTGAATAAATGAGGCGTCCATTATCTTATGGCTGTGTTGCAGGCTGCTTGAAGAACACAAATAAATGATACTGTTGCGGGGGACCAGCCCATGGTTTTTTCTTTCAGTCCTGGAAATAGGAGAGCTCTGGAGGTGGAGGCAGGGAAACAGAGATACAGAAGAAAGACTTGGCAGAAAAATACAGGCAAGTAGGCAAAGAGTTTCTACCGTCCTCCCCATAAAGAAACTATGAATGCACAGACATAATCAAAATTCTATTTTCTGATGCCTGAAATAGGTTTTAATTCTATTAAAGATTTTTTTTGTCAAGATTCATCCCCATCTCTCTAAGACTCAAATCACAGCCAACTCACAAAGGAGGCAGAATGTGGAAGGGGAGAGTGGGGCGTAAACAAAGCTAAGCCTTTTGTCCCTTCTCCAAGGCTTTCCTTCCCATCCAAATGCATAATAAAGATAACAGAACTTTCTCCTGGAAAATCAATCTGCCAATGGGCATAAAAGGTACTTGGATCAGCTCTAGTTTTAAAAATGCCATTAATTGTCCAATTAACAGAGAGAGGTTTTCTTTGATTAGATCTGAGCGACCTGCCGACAAATAAGTTTCCTCATGTTAATAATGTGACCGAACTGTCATCTTTGGACACATAATAAAGTTAGGGACAATTTTTAAAAGTAATTAAAGATAACACCATTTCCTGCTAGAATATCGAAGGCAGGTGATTCTAGAGCTTGCTTTGTCAGTATGAAGGCACAATACACTGTGTTTGGGAGAAAAGCCAGGCCTTGGAGAGCAGTGGCCAGCGTGACACTCTTAGGAAGCAAAGCTGCTGGTCAAACAGCTCCTTGGAAAAACATGAGATCCTCAGAAGTCTCTGTTTCTCGTGTTTTAAACTTTATTCTTCTCTGTAACCTGTCAGTCAAGTTAGTAAGTTAGTGGTCTCTCTTTCTGTCGTCTCTCTCTGTCTCTGTTTCTCTCTCTCTGTCTCTGTTTCTCTCTCTCTCTCTGTCTCACACACACACAGACACACACACACACAGACACACACACACACACACACACACACACACACACACACACACACACACACACACACACAAAGGAGTGGCAGTAAAACTGATAATCAGATCAAATGCCTGTCCGTGTCTGTTTGTGTATATTCTAAGAAATGTAGCACTGGAGTTTTTGCGTGTGCATTGTGGTATATGAATTACGTTTGTGAAGTATATAAATTCAGTTCAAGAAGGAATTGTATCTGTAGCTTCCAGCAGCTCTCAGTGTCTGTGAGCAGCTTTCGCTGCTGCTGGGTGAACTTGTTCTAACAAGTCAGTTCAGGTGCTCGCGGAACAGTTTGGAAAGGCAATGCAATTTGAATGCTTAATGGGAATTAGAATTAGGATCACGAAGGCTTATGCAGAGATTTTTTTTTCCTCCATACTCACAAAATATCTTTCCTTCCGGGGCACAGGATTTTTGGTGATTAAAAACTATTAAGAACTGTTCCTTGGAAGCATGACTATAATCCTAGCACTTGGGGGAATTAATGTAGGAGAATTGTGGGTTGAGGGCTAGCCTTAGCTACATAGCTTAGCTTAGCTTAGTGATTTTGAGGCCAGCCTGGACTACATGAGATCCTGTCTCAAAAAACCCACAAAAATAAAAAAGCAAACACTAAAAAAAAAAAAAAACCAAACAGTAACGAAACAAGCCCAAAATAAAACCCATAAACAAACAAACATATCAATTCGTTTGAAAGAAGACTATTGGGATACTTACAGTGTTAGAGGTTTAAGATTCTAAAGGAATTCTTTAGAACGTCTACTTAGAGGAAGGTCAAGCAGTCACACCATGAATACCTACGTTAGGAGAGCTGTACTTGACTAACCCAGATGCCATCAAGCACTCAGTGTTTCTTACTAGAAGATTGAGCAATTTAGTGAGGGATTAACTAGTGTAAATATCTGTGTTTGTAATAAAACTTTCAAGCAATATAATGTTCAAACAGCAAGTGAAAAGCCATAATTCCAGCTTCCCAGAAATACTATTGATAGTGTTATTAATATCAGTTCAATACTTTTTACTTTATTTACATAAATAATCTCATATATTTCCTGTTTTCTATAACCAATTTCTTATGGATTGAGATGTATTTACCTTGCATGTTAAGGTCATTTTAAAAAATTAACAGCATATATTAATTATACACAATAATAGCCTTCATTATGATACTTCACACACATATATAATATATTTTGATCATAATCGTTCCCCATTACCCTGTCATGTCTCCTTCCCACTTCCCTTGAACCCCTCCCTTTCCTCAACTAATCCTCCTACAATCTTGTCTTTCTCTTTGTGGCTCAGTGAGTTTCGGTAGAGGTTCTTTCAGAGACATGGGCATCTTACTGGTGAAGACTCTGGGTTGAGCCTCAGTATTGCAGGGGGATAAAAGGACAATATTATTTATAGCTTAACTTAAAGAATGGAAAACTGTGGTCGATTGTCCAGACCCCATCCCTTCCCCTCACCTGTTGGCGTAACCAAGTTTTACTGGGACACAACTACACTTGCTTGTTTAGGTATTGGCTGCTTTAGTGTGACAATGGCAGAATCAAGGAGCTGCAACAAATTATATTGTATGCAGAGTTGAAAGTATTTATGTGCTGCCCTTTACAGAGAAAGCTGACTGGCTTTTGACTTAACCCATCATTTTCCTGGGTGTGAAGATTATTTCTGATTTTATACTATAAAAATAATACTGCAGGACCAGTGAGAAGGCTCAGTGGGTTAAAGCTCTTGGCAGCAAGCCCAATGGCCTGAGTTTGATACCTGGAACCTAAATTGTGGGAGGAGAGAACAGACTCTCCCTAGCTGTCCTCTGACATACTGTGGCAACCCATATCCTCACCCACATTAACTAAATGTAATAAAAAAATAACACTGCAATAAATATGCTAGAGATTCTTCTTGGTGTATCCATCCCCTGCCTCCTGGCCTGTTGATAGGGATGGATTTTATTGCTGAGGCCTTGGGCCATGTGTATCACTGTGACTTCTGGATCTAGAGACTGAATAGCTAAGGCTGGTTATACAAATACAGTCACACATCACTGATGGGAGAGTTAAGGGATGCCCATGAAAGTGTGCTGGGAATAGAAAGCCAAAAGCTGGTAACCAGTTGTTCTTAGACACTACCCTGTGTGTCTTTTTTTCCCCTTTCTGATTTTACTCCATATCCTTTGTCATTATAAATCACAACTGTAAGTGTGATAGTTTATCTGAGTTCTATGAATTCTAGAGAATCATAGATCCTGTCTTGTCCTCAGGATTCCTGTCCATCTTTTCTTGTATATGAAGGAACAAAGGAAGGAGGGAAGGAGGGAAAGAAGAGGGAAGAGAGGGGGAGAGGAGGAATGGAGAGAGAGAGAGAGAGAGAGAGAGAGAGAGAGAGAGAGAGAGAGAGAAGGTAATAGATGTTTTCTAGTTGGATAGAGTGAGAATAGAGCCCATAGGTCTATATATTTGAATGCTTGGTCCTTAGTTGGTGGAACTGTTTAGGAGGAGTTAGAGGTGTGGCCTTGGTGGGGGAGGCGTGCCATTGGAGGTAGACTGTGAGGCTTCAAAAGCCTGGGTGGGTCCCAGTGTGCTCTCTTTCTGCCTACTACTTGTGGATGAGGGTGTAAACTCTCAGCTACTGCAGTGCTATGTCTGCTTGCCCCATGCCATGTTCCCTGCCAGAATGGTGATGGAATCTAACCCTCTGGAACTGTGAGCCCTCTTTCTTGTATAAGTTGTCTTGGTCATGGTGTCTCTTCACGGTGATGGAAAAGTAACTAAGACAGAAGTCCAGGTAGAAAGCAAACATGGAGTCATGATAGAATCTGCTACAGAAGCATGGATGTGATGGCTACTCATGGGAAGAGAGAACCCCTACCAGATTGGCCTGTGGGTGTGCCTATGGGGGCATTTTCTTGATTGGGTAGGTGCCCCAGAGTTTTCTAAGAAAAGGTTATTAAACATGAACCTGAAAACATGTTGGACAAGCAGCACTTCTCCAAGTTCTCGGCTTCTGACCTCCCCTTTCTTTGCTCATGGACCCGCTAGTCAAATAAACTCTTTCCCCTAAGTTGCTTTTGGTTAGAGTTTTATCACAGCAGCAGAATTTAAGTAGGACAGTGGCCAACCACAGTTTTGGTCAGCTCAGGACTACTGAGATGATCAAGGTTGAATTGACCCGGGTTTGTGGAATCCTAAGGATCAAAGCTCCAGGGGAATGTGAGTTTAGGGCTGTGAGGTGCTTGGGGTAGCAGGAAGGATCTGAGGAGAGGGCCTGGGAGGCTTGTGTAGCTGTGGGGAAACGGGGCATTTACTATCTAATGATGACTTTTTGCTGTGAGCATTGGCGATATGAAGGGTAAGGGAATGCCGTTGCTCTCAGATGCTTACATTTATAGAAGGTCCTTCTTCAAATTGGAATTGAGGTGTTCTTGGAAAGAGTCTGATAGCATAAAACAGCAGGTGTCTATTTCAAGAGGCAAGTCCCTCAGACTGTATGCCAAGTCTCAGTTGCTTCATCTGGAGAATGGGAATGATGGTGACTATCTGATTATTATGTGGGCTAAAGGGAGTAATCTTTCTGTCTGGGTCACGGAAAACAGTCAGTGGTGGTTTTTGTTTAGGGCTCGGGGCGAGAGTTCTGAATTTTGGCTGAAAGTAGTGACATGGATTTGCAACCCCAGCACTTGGGAAGCTGAGAGAGAGCAATCTCGAGTTTGAGGCCAACCTGGGATGCATCCAAACTCTAGCTCCTTGTTTACTCTGGGTCTTACCTGAGTCCCTGAGCTTCTCATGGTAGGAATAGCTTCAGTCACGCGTGTCTCCTGTGATCACACAGGTCCTGGTATTCAGATAAATCCTCTGCTGCCACCATCTTGGAATTGTACTCTTTCAACAAAGAGAGTGTTCATTTTTGCACAGGACCGTGCAAAAATCGTTATCTAGTCATATCTCTGAAATTCTGTTTACTCGCGGAAACTGAGATACATACATACATACATATATATATGTATATCCTGCTGCCTTTCAGTAATCTCATTTTTAAGTGTTTAAGTTTTACACCAAATGACTTTATCCTTTCCCATTTGTTTCATTTTTTTGGTCATGCTATCCTGTGGTGCTTATGGAGGGCCACTTCACTTTAAAGAGAGACATCAAATGCCATGTCCTGTAGGAGAGTAACGGGCCCTAAGCACACACATTCTCATGTTTAGCCACGAAGAACCATCCCCGAATAGTTCAAGATTTTCCATAGAGCACTTAGTGTTTTATATGAGGAAATCATGGCATTTGAAACTGAAGATATAACAAAAAGCAGAACAATTCATGAACTTATATAATAGGAATACAGCTACCCCTTGAAGATTGATGCTTTGATGTAAAGTGTGGTATGAAAGCAAACTTCAGGACTGTTAAATGCCCTCTTATAACTAATTCTTGCAATTTAGGTTCCTGCAGTTTAGAGCAGAGGAAAATAAAGAACCATGTCCCACTAGAGAAAGTAAATTTGAAGAAAATATTGAAGTAAAAGGAATAAACCATTTCTGAGTACTTGAAACACAATGGCATAGTTGTCTTCTTAAATAGGGCACTTGTATTTAATTTCCACCCATCAGCAGGTAGGAAGAGAGGTGGAGAAGGTGCAATAGCTTTACAGATCAACAGAGGCCTATTGAGGTAATAAGAGGTCTGACGTAAGCACATGTTTAAACTCTAGCAATTTAAATATTTTCATATTTGAATTTCTATCTTCAACACTAGAAAATTAAGTGTTGGGTATGAAGTCTAGTACCATATGGAGTGCTGAGTGAATGTCTTAAAAATTCAGAGGCATCTAAACAAGCAAATAAGATGTGTGTGGCAGGTAAGCGGGAAGTGCTTGTGACTGCCTCATGGTGAAGGCTGCCCTCGGTGACTCTATGACTGCCTGTATGCAAATCAACCAAGATCTTATAATTTAGCAAACTGGGTTGGTGCAAAAAGTCTGAGAGGAGCTATATACACTGCTGTGGGGAAACCCCAAGCTGATATTAAAAACCATCAGTGGGAGCAGAGTTTGTAAAGAGTAAAGACACTTGAGTTAAGAGGTGGAATGACTGACATTTTTTGAACTGGGTATTCCTCCTGACGGTCACTATGTGATCAGCTTTCTATAAAGAAAGAGAAGGAAGGACGTGAGCAGCCCTGTTAGCAGGCTCTGCACTACGGAGAGTGAGAAAGGTGGTGGGTGTGAAAATAGTGGTCCGCTCTTCAATGGAGGGCTTTTAATTTCGCTATTAATAGGATGCTTTATTTTGCACCAAATCTAAGCCTTCAGAGCTACCCCCACTTGAACTTTAACAAATAAGAGGCAAACGAGTGTTGGCATGGGGTCCGGGAGCCCGAGTGTGAGCAGAGCACGTGGTTTTAAAATTCATTGTTCATTAGTTCATGTTTGTAGGCAGAAAGCTTCCCAAAGGTCAACAGTGTAATAATGCTTTTTATTACCATAATTACTACAAATGGTTACCTTTTGCCACTTGGACTGTGCCACTTTGAAAAATTACTTTTGAAAAATAGTTTTTCAGTCCTTATCCTCTCTCTTCAGAGTGGTGAAGGGAAATTACTGGTGGTGGATGCTGCGGGAAGCAGAAGGATGCAGAAGTGGCCTGGTGTAGGCCACACACTGTGCATGTGCTGGGGGAGGGGCCAGTTGGTGAAGAGAGCACACGGGTATATGATGGTTTCATTTCCGCAAATAGGAAAGTTATTTGGTTTCTATTTGAAGGGCTTAGAGCTGAGTCTGGGATTCAGTCAAGGTGTTTGTGGAGTGTAATGACAAACTTTGTTTTGTGGGGGTGTTTATGTAACACACACACACACACACACACACACAATTAGTGTCTCCTCAATGATGCTAGCCAACCCTTGGCACAGAGTTGTTCAAACTGGTAGGAAGAAATCTAACTGTTCTATGGTACAACTTGAGATTTAAATCAGTAGAATGATCTAGATTTAACTTTTAAAATTTTATGATTATTTGCATGAGAATTTGATGTGGATGTATGTCTGTGCACCATGTGAGTACAGCCCCAGTGGAGGTCAGAAGAGGGTATCAGATCTTTAGTGGAGGTTCAGATGGCTGTGAGCAGACGTGTGGGTACTGGAGTCCTCTGGAAGAGCATCTTGACTACTAAGACATCTCTTTATCCCTAGTCTAGATTTTAGATTTAGTTATTCTTTTATCTTTTTGTAAGTTCAAGAGAGGGATGAAGGACCTGACAGTAGAAGTGGAAGTGGCTTAGGACACAGCAACTTTAAGATGTCCCTGCAGAAGGATGTGCTAAAGGCCTTGTAATGGGCAAGTTTAGGGAAAAATCACAAATAGGGAGATTAAAACTGCTTTGGTCTGTTGGAAGGGTTCTGATTGGTCCAGTGTGGTGATGTTTGGAGTGAACAGGGCCTTTGAAAGTGGGGAGTTGATTAGTTTGTTGGGTTATTGTCCTCAGACAGGATTAAGATGGCTTTCATGGGAGTTCTCAGTTAATTTTTCTGATACAAAGTTACAATGAGAAAACCAGTGGTGGCACACACCTTTACTCCCAGCACTTGGGAGGCAGAGGCAAGAGGATCTCTGAGTTCAAGGCCAGCCTGGTCTACTGAGAAAGTTCTAGGACAGCTAGGGCTACACAGAGAACTAAAAAAGAAACAAACAAATAAACAACCAAAACCAAACCAAACCCTTAAAAATGCTCTGGTTTTCTGTCTTTCTGTCTTGCTCCTCCGTACACATATTGTCCATTATAGTGACTTAGCTGGGGGATTCCCTCCAGTAGAGTCAGCTCGATGCTGTTTAGATTTTCAGCCTCCCAAATGGTGAGCTACGAAGTCTGTTTCATTTCTTGAGGACACAGCCTCAGGTGCTTTATTACAGTAACAAAGAAGCGCTAATCTTAAATCTAAAAATGTAATGACTTCTCTGGGATGTGAAAAAATTTAAGAGGGAGTTTATATTTTCATGTTGATGAAATATTTATTAGTTTTTAACCTGCTATTAATGTTAAATATGCAAACTAGAAGAAATATTTCACCCCAGGAATTTGTTAAGTTCTAATCATTCTAGCAATATATTATCATAGTTGACTGATTTAAACAGTGTCACCTGTAAGAATAATCTCCTAAATATAGTCTCTGGGATAACCTGTTTTGGTGATGTTTTTAACCTTGGTATTACCAAGAGAGGAGAGGCTAGATAAAGAATATTGTGTGGTGGAAGCAAAAGATAAATTGAGGTCAGATTGAGAGAGCCGTAAATCTCTCAGATCTATGACTTTGGCAGCAGGTGGAGGCAGCATTAGAGAGCATGAGGTACAGGAAGTAAGACACCCAACTGTGTTATTTCCTGGTGAGAGATGACAGTGCAGACTCATGTTAATAGGAAGAAGGAAAGGGATAATAAATTGCTCCTTAGATACGGTTGAAATGACGAGGTACAAGATGGATGAGGAGGTAGAGGGAAAAGAATGAGTCAGTGGAGACCCAAGTTCAGGTGGCAGGTGGTGACTGTGTTTCATCACTGAGATGAAGCTCATGATAGCGGAGCTGCTGTGGTGGGACCCAGGGTAGGTGCAGTGTCTGCTGCAGTGAAGAGACACACACTGGGCGGCTCAGACAACACACACTGGCTATCACCAAGCATGGTGGCTGAAAGACTGTGGAGGTGTCTCTCCTTCAGGGCGCACTAGAGAAAGTTTTATTTTAAACTGATTTCTCACTTCTGGAAACTCCATGTGTGACTCTGGTCTTCATATGATGCTGTCCTTTACATGCACAGATGTCCCCTTTATTGTGATAAGTGGTCACGCTGACTAGGTATTTCTCCATCATAACGTATGATTTCATCTTACGTATTTTTTATGCATGCCATCTAGGATTTGTCTAAAAATATTATCTATGTACATGATGTGTGTGTATGTGTGCACACACAAGTGTGTGCAATGGGTGCATGCCATGTTCATATGCAGATGTCAGAGGACAACACTGTGAAGTTGTTTCTCTCCTCCAAGTAAGTTTTGAGGGTCTAACTCAGGTCACCAGGCTTGTATAACAAGAGCCTTTACCCACTAAGCCATCTTGGAAGCCCTAATCCCATGTAAAAAGTTCCTATAATGATCCTATTTGGAAATAAAGTCGTATCTGAGATAATAGAGTCTAAGTTTTTTGAACATTTTTCTTTTTTTATATTTTCAATATTTAATATATAATTTTTTCCATTCAAAAATTTACACTCCTCCTTTCTTCCATTCCCCTTCCACTCCCCCAATAACCCTCCTCCCTCCCCCTCCATCCTTAAGAGAGGGCAAGGTACCCTGACCTGTGGGAAGTCCAAGGCCCTCCCTCCTCTATCCCGGCCTAGGAAGGTGGGCATCCAATCAAACTAGGGTCCCAAAAAGCCAATACATGCAGAAGAGACAGGTCCCAGTGCCACTATCGATGGCTTCTCAGTCCGCCCCCATTGGCAGCCACATTTAGAGAGTCCGGTTTGATCTCATGCTCGTTCAGACCCGATTTGAATGGATTTGGTGAGCTCCCATTAGATCAGGCACACTTTCTCAGTGGGTGGACCAAACTCTCGTGGTCCTGACTTCCTTGCTCATCTTCTCCCTCCTTCTGCTCTCCAACTGGACCTTGGGAACTCAGTACATTGCTCTGATGTGGCTGTGGGTCTCTGTCTCTATCTCCATCCATCGGATGAAATTTCTATGGTGATATTCAAGATATTCATCAGTGTTACTCTGCGACAAGGCCAGTTCAGTCACCCTCTCCTCTGCTGACCAAGGACCTAGCTGGGGACATCCCCATGGACACCTGGGATCCCCTCTAGAGAAGTCTAGTGCCAACCCTAAAATGGCTCCCTTAATGTAGATATCTTCTTCCCTGCTCCCATATCCGCCCTTCCTCCATCTCCACCCTCCCATTCCCTTAAGCTTTCCCCAGTCCTTCCCTTCTCCCTTCTCCTTCCTCCTCTCCCTTTCCCCCTACCCCACCCCTACCCCTACCCCCCACCCCCGTGCTCCCAACTTTTGCCCTGCGATCTTGTTTGCCTCCAATTTCCAGGAGGATCTATATATGTTTTTCTTTGGGTTCACCTTGCTATTTGGCTTCTCTAGGCTTGTGAACTATAGGCTTAATGTCCTTTGTTTATTGCTAGAGTCCACTAATGAGTGAGTACATACCATATTCATCTTTTTGGGTCTGGGTTATGTCACTAAGGACAGTGTTTTCTATTTCCACCCATTTGCATGCAAAATTAAAGAAGTCATTGTTTTTTAGTGCTGAGTAGTACTCTAATGTGTATATATTTCACACTTTCTTTATCCATTCTTCCATTATGGAAAAACAAAAAGCCCAGGATAGCCAAAACAATCCTATACAATAAAGGAACTTCCAGAGGCATTACCATCCGGGACTTCAAACTCTATTACAGAGCTACAGTAATGAAAACAGCTTGATATTGGCATAAAAACAGAGACGTTGACCAATGGAATCGAATCGAAGACCCGGATATTAATTCACAAACCTATGAACACCTCATATTTGACAAAAAACTAAAATTATACAATGGAAGAAAGAAAGCATCTTTAACAAATGGTGCTGGCATAACTGGATGTCAACCTGTAGGAGAATGAAAATAGATCCTTATGTATCACCATGCACAAAAATCAAGTCCAAATGGATTAAAGACCTCAATATAAATCCGACCACACTGGAACCTGATAGAAGAGAAAGTGGGAAGTAGCCTGCAATACATGGGCACAGGAGACCACTTCCTATGTATAACCCCAGTGGCACAGACAATAAGAGCAACAATGAATAAATGGGACCTCCTGAAACTGAGAAGCTTCTGTAAAGCAAAGGACACAGTCATTAAGACAAAAAGGCATCCTACTGAATGGGAGAAGATCTTCATCAACCCCACATCAGGCAAAAGTCTGATCTCCAAAATATATAAAGAACTCAAGAAACTAAACATTAAAATTCTAAATACCTCAATTAAGAAATAGGGTAATGATCTGAACAGAGAACTCTCAACGGAAGAAGTTCAAATGGCCAAAAGATACTTAAGGTCATGTTCAACTTCCTTAGTGATCAGGGAAACACAAATAAAAACAACTCTGAGATACCATCTTACACCTGTCAGAATGGCTAAAATCAAAAACACCAATGATAACCTATGCTGGAGAGGATGTGGAGTAAGGGGAACACTCATTCATTGCTGGTGGGAATGGAAACTGATCCAACCACTTTGGAAATCAGTGTGGTGGTTTCTCAGGAAATTGGGAACCAACCTACCTCAGGATCCAGCAATACCACTCTTGGGAATATACCCAAGAGATGCCCAATCATACTACAAAAGCATTTGTTCAACTATGTTCATAGCAGCATTATTTGTAATAGCCAGAACCTGGAAACAACCTAGGTGCCCCTCAATGGAAGAATGGATAAATAAAGTGTGGAATATATACACATTAGAGTACTACTCAGTGGTAAAAACATTTTTCTTTTGTGTGTGTGTGAAAACACATAACTCAGCTACCTTGCAGTGAAGTGACAGTGACTACTGAGGATATGCCAGCCAAGTTTGAGTCTCCTGAGGACTCACTGCCAAGGGTGGTGACAATGATGAGGGCTACACACAGAGAGTTGATGATCATCGACATATATGGAACACCTATGTACTAAAGAATTTTCCACACCTATGAGTGGAAGCATTTGCCTTATCAGTACTTTGTGACAGCATAGGGTATACTATCCCATGTAGTTGGACTTTTCTTTGGACCACCAGCTCACAAATGATAACATGGAGACTTATTATTAATTATGAAAGCTAGGCCTTTGCTTAGGCTTCTCCTACTAGCTCTTTTAACTTAAATTAACCTGTTTATATTAATCTACATTTTCTCTCTTGACTTTTAACCTTTCTTTCATTCTGTATGTCTGGTTGGCATCTGTTCCCCCATTCCCTATGCCTTGATTATCTCCTCCTCTTCTTTTTTCTCCCCAGAAGACCCATCTATACCTCCTGCCTAGCTGCTGGCCATTCAACTTTTTATTACATCAATTACAGCAGTACATTTTCACACAGTATACAAATATCCCACACTTTCCCCTTTCTGCCTAAATAAAAAGGAAAGGTTTTTAACTCTAACACAGTAAAACTGCATACAACAAGAACAGTTATCAAGCAGGAATTCCATTCACAATGTTTTTGGCAAATTCAGAGAAAGTACTATATTATCTATACTATCTTAGTGAGTTCACAGTTTTTTTAATAAATAATTATTTACTTATTTATGTATACAGGGTTCTTCCTGAATGTATGCCTTCAGGCTAGAAGAAAGCACCAAGATCTCATTACAGGTAGTTGTGAGTCACCATGTGGTTGCTGGGAATTGAACTCAGGACCTCTGAAAGAGCAGTCAGTGCTCTTAACCTCTGAGCCATCTCTCCAGCCCGAGTTCACAGTTTTATACCTAAACCATTTTCTATCATAACTTGTATTACCATCCTAAAATATCTTTTTATATCTTAAAACATCTTCTTAGATAAACAACTTAAGCTTTTATGTTTCTCAGCCTGTAAACTTTACATCCTTTATGTAAGTTATTTTTCTGAATTTGGTAACAAGGAAAACTGTATACTATCTAGGCTTCAACCCCCATCAGAGACCCATTAAGGAAATAATATTACCTGAGTCAATAGGAAGTGAAGAGCAAACAACTTCTAAAACTTTAGAAATGACAGAGGTGACTGGTTGCTTGGACAGTCACCCAAGTTCATCCTGAAACATTGTGGCATCTATCTTTGGCCTAAAGGTCTAGGATATGTGACAGACTTTTCTGTGAAGCAGGACATTTTGAAGGATTGTCCTACTTTCTCTTGGCAAAGTTTGACAGTTGCTTCCTTTTGCGTCCTACTTGTACAATTTGGCTAGCACATTGTCAGCAGTCAAGGCAAGGACAATTTCTTGCCCAATGACTAACTTTGCCACAATGGAAACAAACTCCATATGGGGGTTCTTTGATGCCCATCTTCTTTTTTTGAAGTAAATTTGTGTTGCCAGGAGCAAACATGTCTCACTGTCATGTTATTAAATATTTTAAATACCATATTTTGTAGGTGTTGGAGGTATCTGAAGATCATCCATCTAAAATATATTTTTGTATTACCTTAGAAACATACCTAACATGACTACAAGTTTGACTTTTATAGATGACTACTAACCTGCATTTCTTAATTATCCTAATAATTTATAATAATAGCTTTTAAGGACTAGAACTTTACATTACATTTTTAAATGAGGTGCATATGTACAATACCTTAAACAAGAGTAGAAACATATATATAGTATAAAAATAACCTTAAATTTGTATCAATATAAAAAAACAATACCAATGTAAAATGTTTGAGACTAATGGCTGTTTAAAAGTGAACTCAACAATTCACTCATTTATCCCATCATTTCTATACTATATCCCTCCTTTTTCTCTTCAGAAAGAGATCTCCCAATCTAATCTCCATTGTTCAGTTTTTTCCTGACCATTACCAATAACAGCTTGTAACCAGTCTCCCTAAATGATGGCAAGCGTCCATAACCTACCAAATAACCAAAACCACCCACCTCACTGTTGTGGGGAGACCGCTTGTTCATTACTGGCTGGCCAGACTCGAAATAACCACACAGAAACTGTATTAATTAAATCACTGCATGGACTGTTAGCTTTAGTTTCTTATTGGCTAGCTCTTACCTATTATTTTGACCCATTTCTATTAATCTGTGTATTGCCACATGGCTGTGGCTCACTGGCAAGGTTCTGGCTCATCTGTCTCTGGCAGTGGCTACATGGCATCTCATTGACTCCACCTTCTTTCTCCCAGAATTCAGTTTAGTTTTCCCTGTCTAGCTCTGTTCTGCCCTGCTATAGGCCCAAAGAAGTTTCTTTATTAATCAGTGGTAATCACAGCATACAGAGGGGAAATCCCACATCACTTCACCTCTTAAGAATGTGGGCATTGTGTTCTCTACACTTCTTCCTGTTGTCTTGGGGCATCTTTAGGGGACCTTGAGAAAATCGGGAAAATTGTCCCTGGGAGAGCTAGTTGTTGCCAGTCTCAGTGTGATTCAAACGTTCAAGACTTATCTGATGTTCTGATTGGAGTAGTCTGTGAGGCTGGGCAACCTCAGCTAGCTTTGAAGTTGTTCTGGATGCAGAATTTCAAGGTAACTGCAACAGAGGCATTCTGAGAGGCTGGGCGACTTGTCTTCACTGGTGTCTGGTCCTTTTCTTTTTTTTTCTGAAAACACAAACTTTTAAAGGTAACATACCTATCTATAGCAATACAGGTATGGAAGGTGCAGTATGTACAAATCAGCTAAAGATGAGTTTTGTTTTATGTTTAAGCATGTAAAAGGCATCTGTCAATTTTATGTCTTTATTAGGCCTTTATAAACTTTATTAGGCCTTAGCTTAGGCTTGTCCCACTAGCTCTTATAAATTAAATTAGCCCATTTATGTTAATATTCCTTTTGCCTTGTGTCTTTTTACCTTTCTTTCATTCTGTATGTCTGATTCTTCCTGTGTCTCCTTAGCATGTCTCAATTATCTCCCCCTTCTTCTTTCCACAGAAATCCTGCATATACCTCCTGCCTAGCTATTGGCCATTCAGCATTTTATCACACCAATCACAGCAACACATCTTTACACAGTGTGCAAAATCCCATAATCCTGAAATATGACATCTTGGAACGTGAGAAAGCAACACAAATAAGCAGATTCCTCTCATCTTCTCCTGTCCGTTTCTCTAGAGAAAGTCTTAATGTCCTCACTCAGGAAATGCAGCAGCCAGGGCTGGAGAGCTGGCTCAGTGGTGATAATTACTTGATGCTCCTTCAGAGGACCAGAGTTTGCTTCCCAGCACCCACATACCTACACTCACAGTTGCCTTTAACTTCAGCTCCAGGGGGACCTGAGGCCTTCGGCTGTGCTGGTATCTTCACAAGTTTACATTTATGCAGACACACATGTACACATAAATAAAATACATCTAAAAACATAAAGAAATGCACCAAGAAGAAAGGATCTAAAGACTCCAAGGGAGCAAGAGGAATCTATGAAGACTTGCTAACTTCCCTCTGGTTTATTACTGTCAGCTCATATCCTCCCCATTGGGGCATTCTCTCCAAGAGTGCTCACCATCTCATCCAACCTAACCAAGATGGTTTATCTGTTTCTTCTTTTCTTAAGGTTCCTGTGACAGACAGACGGACAGACAGACTGATGGACACACCCCATATAGTAAATACATTTGAGTGCTTTTCTCTTGTCAGTTTTTTGTTGGCCACAAAACTAAGATGGAAAGGAAAAATCCTTATTGCCCCAAATCCTCTTTATGAGTAAAGCTTCCTGTTGTGTTTATCTATTTATTTTTAGAACATCTTTTTCTTTTTGACAATTCTATATATGTCTTTTGATAATGCCTCCCAGCTTCCCCCTCTCCCTGGACATTCCCCAGTGTGTCCTCCTCCTATCTTCATGGCTTCTTTTGTCCTCTGAGCACTCAAAAGTCTCTGTGACCAGTTCTGGTATCCATTGATGTCACTGCAGAAAGTGGCTTCTCAGGTCTAGTTTGAGAACAACACAGATCTGTGGGCACAAACATAAATACTTAAGAGGCAGTTCGTCTACATGTCCATGGCCTATGACATCCAGAGTTGGCTTTTGACCAGGTTGACTGTATTGGGCATGAGCCCTTTCCCATGGAGCAGGCTCAGATTCAATCAGATAGTGGTTGGTTATTCCTATAACTTTCATCCCTAGGGGTTATATTTTGCCTGGCGAGTTGTTGTAGCATTCAGAATTCACAATAGATAAGACCATTGATGTTTCTTCTCCTTAGCATCCTGTATAGCACTATAAATATGACTTGGTCCAGTGTTTGTATTTTGTTGGTAGACAGGGTGTTACACTATGTTGCTCTGGCTGGTCCAGAACTTGATCTGTAGACCAGGCTGCTCATGCTCACTACCTGAGGAGACTAGAACAGGGCATCAGATCCTGGAACTGGAGTTACAGACAGTTGTGAGCTGTCGTGGGTGTTGGGAGTTGAACCTGGATCCTCTGGAAGGGCAAACAGTGCTCTGAACCAGCAAACCTTCTCTCTAAGCTCCCGCTCAGTGTTTAGATGTCTGATCTCTCATTTAATCCTCACCTAGAAAGGGAAATTTAGGGTGAAACTGAGGCTGGAAGTCATATATTACATGGACGGTCTCTAGGTTTGTATGTACTAAAGGCCTTATTTGATTGCACTAAAGACGCAACGTCCTCCAGGTTATAATCTAGAACAAAAAATGGGCTGAGTTAAAAAAAAATGTAGAGGACACCAATTGTTCAGGAGCTGGCAGTAGGAGGCAGTGAAATAGCAAGGCGAAAGGAGAACTAGGAAAAAAACCCAAACAAGCAGGAGGAGAGGACCCATATTAACTATTTTAGATGGCTAAGGACCTAGGAGTGTCTCTTTGCTGTAGTGCCCTCTCTGCTCTTTGAACGTACATTTGATTAAGAAGTGAAATTAGAACAATTTTTTTTTTGTTCACAGTGATTACAGGCAACAGATTCACTGTAAAATAAAAAAGAGAATTACTGTCAATTTTATTCTGAGCTCACCACAGTCAATGTGCTGTTGAGGAGAAACACCAATTGTGATAAATTGCTCCATCCGTCTATGTGAGTTGACCTAGCGATACATTTGCAGGCGAATTTTATTCTTCAGTTCTGAGCATTGGACCTGGTTCTGAAGGTTGTGAGCACACATTTTTCCTATGTACATATATGTGCTGCTGTTTAGGCGGGCAAAACATGCTTTCAGTTGTGTGTGCACGAATGCAAACTAGCTGTAAAGTACAATGGGGAAGATTTGAAGGCTAGGTTGAGGCAGTTGAGATGTAATGCTATTTGTTGATAAATAAATACCCACTGGCTTGTTGCCTATGTCTGTTTCATATTCATTTCAAAGAAGAACATTTTCATTAAAAACAAAGCAGTTAAAATGTCAAGGTGCCTATTTTCTCTCTTTCTTTTTTTCAGACTTTGTCTCCTTTTTTTTTTTATAAACATTACAAAATAAGTGGATTGAGTCAAGCCTAAACTGCAGCTAAATAAAGGCCTTTCTTGGCATTCCTTAGAGAAATCAAATCCAGGACCAGCGGTGAAAGGTGATTGTACTGTCTCCACTACACAGACTGTTTCTTCTAATTATCAGCATGAATGTAATTACTTACAAGCATACAGGCTCCCATGATCACGTCCCTTAGAGTATTTCATCTTTAATGATTTTCCTTGATAGAAAGCCAGTTGGAAGCATTTGTTGTATAACATTGCTCAACCAGAAAGAAAACTACGTCCTTCTCGGAAGAAAGATCTGTATGCTTTCTTTTCAATGGCACTTACATTCCTGCCAGAATTTGATTAGGAGCTATCTTGGCACAAAGATCGCTAATGACCCAGTCAAATAACATCTATAGATTAAACAATTTCTTGGAAAAATAGAATGTAGTTATGGTGTTTCTTTTTCCAAGAATGTTGAAGTTCAGAATTGTAACCACTTAATGTGAATTGTTAAATGCCTCAACTTTTGAGGGCAGATGTGGGAGGGATGGCTTACTGCGGGAATTGGGAGTCTGTAGCTTTGGAAGGGAAGATGGTTTTAAGGGAGATATTTCTGATTTAAGTGTAGATTGCTAAAGGAGATTAGAATTTTGAAGGCTATCAGTGATGTGAGTGGGTACCTCATCCACCTCCTTGAGATATGAATGCTCCTACCCAACTAAATCTGATGTGGGGATTTGCCTGTGTCTCATCAGTTGTTGGTGATAGAGGCATAACCGGTTGCTGGGTGTAAAGTTCTTCTCCAATATTCTTAACATTGCTATTCTTTGCTCTAGGACTTAAAAACAAATATCACAAAACACTTTATTTTACTTTGTTCAGAAGTGTGAACTCTCTGGATAACTGAAGTTTGCTTCTCTGAGCATCACTTGAATGTTTTTAAGGGAAACTGTGGTTGTTCACCATGTATGGAATATAATTTTGCTTTTCCTTGAGAAGGAGTGCCATTATTTATAAACATTAATTATTTGATTGTGATTACATCAAATCCACAGTTGCCCTCTAGAGTAATTGAGGTGAAATTGAAGACTAGTGCAGTTCAGTGACCACTCAGCTCTTTTGTCCCTTAGTCTTGTGTTTCTTAGGGCCATTTCACCCACCATAGAAATCTGTAGAATGATGTAATCACTGAAATCAAGAAGCATATAAAAGGACCTCTTGGTTACCTCAACCACCGTGGTTCTTGCCTCAATAGCTCTCCTGTCTTTAGATTGTCCCTTGTCTCTAGAAATCTTGAAGCTATCCCATGTTACTTAAATGTCAGAAATATGCCGGAAGTTCCAGGTTGTGGCTGTGGTTTTCACAGGCTACAAGGGATGAAGTGGAGCTGGACTGAGAACTGAGCTTTGACCGAGGAAATTCTTTCCTTCCATAGTCACTGGAAGAAAGCACCAACATTAGTAGGTTGCATGACATAGTAGAAAAGATGTTCAATGAGGTGCACATAGTTTAAGTTATTTCCAACATATTGCTGGATTGCCTATATGGTTCAGTTAATGTATGTAAGACACATACCATGTAGCATAGTATGATTGGTTAGTGGTGTTTAATAACCTTCCTGCACTTCAGACACTCATAGGAAAGGTATTACCCATCACTCAGATTTACTTTGGTACCAAACTCTCCAATTCTTTTCTAGAGCCAATACAGATAACTGGGGAGGGGTAGGGGGCAAGATGATTTCTGCTCTCTTAGAGATGGCAATACATTTGGGAACAAGACACACATATGTGAAACTTGCCATGTATCAACGTTTCAAAAATTACTACATGTAAAAAGAGCTAGCATAATTTTTTTTTCCCGGTAGACAATCTTCAGTAATCTGGTTTAGACAGGTAACTGTCCAGATTCATGAAGCAATGCCCTTTGGGTACTTGATGAAAACACTGCTGGCGCATGTTCGGTTTGTATTTTGGGTTCAGGCTCTGGCGGTTTGAGTGGATGCTGAAGACCTGGGCGGGCTGTCACACGTGACTCCACTAGAGCTGCTGGTGACCATCTTGCTTTCAGAAGCCCAATGAGGGGAAACATACATTCTTTCCTGTCGCCAAAGCATCTCTCACTGTGCTCACCTTACTTCTCTTCTGTCTACATGCTAGTTTTCTCTGCGGCTGCGCTCTTTGCCTTGGCTTCCCACCGTTTTCCGCTTTGCTGGTCTTGCCCATTCTATCTCATTCTTTCACAAAAGAACACCCAAAGTTTCAGATCCCAGCGCTGTCCTGCCTGAAACTGCCTGATGGAGGTAGCTGAGTTCAATGGAGTCCACCACCCTGGCTTCCTGGCGTTCTCTGGGTCCACGTTTCCGTCCTCATCTTTGATCCTTTCTCCTTAACAGTGGTGAAACGGTCCCAAAAGATTTCTGCTCTCCTCAATGCCTGATGTCTCTCTCAGTAAACACTAGATGTGGTTTCTGTTCAGACTGGTACATATGCCATTGATCTGCCAGAAATTGTGTGTCCGGTGTTCTCCTAGGCCCTCATCTTTGCATCTTGCATCCCTGAAATCTCTCTCTCTCTTTCTCTCTCCTCCCCTCACACACACTCACAGGCACACTATTCCTTTATTATACATTTGTTTGCTGGTGGGTGCATAGGGTCTTTGTATGAAAGTGAACATGGGAGTGCTGATTAAACACACACACACACACACACACACACACACACACACACACACACACACACACACCTGGAGGTCTTTGCTGAATCGTATTTCCATCATTTCACTGCAGGACATTCTGTTTCCTTCAGAGACCTGCCTTGGACTATGGTAGTTTATTTGTTTGTCTCTCCTTGGACTGTGAGCTCCCTGATACCAGGCACTGAATTCCTCAGGATTCTTTCTATCCTCCTAATCTCAATGGATGCCTTCCTTGTGCCTTGCCTGCCATGTGATGAGCCGCAGTAACTGTTTTGCTACTAAACAATAATGCTGGCAGCTGAAGCTGGTGGCCTCAGGAGAGTGCTCTATGCCTGCTGAAACTTGGTCAGTCCGTGAAAGATTTTTATTGGTGGTGACTACCATGTGCCAGTTGCCCCCAGAACACTTTCACAAAATTAAAAACTCTTCTCTTTGGTGCTTCCAAATTGTGCAGAATACCACAACAGAATTAAACCCTTCTCTGCTGTTTTGAGTGTGTTTAGGTCTATGAGGCAGGCGTTCTATTTCATGGAACCATGTTCATAACATCGATCATACTTGTCTCGGTTGAAGTAAGCACTGGGATTTCACGCTCAACCTCACAAACACCTGTGACATCACCTGCACTTGAGGGTGATGCACCTCTTTTCCTAAGGGCTCTAGGCTCCCTCATAGAAAGCTGGACAGTGGACGGGGGCCCTCAGTTATTAACCCTTCTCTGATAGGCAGTGGCTCCTCAGTCTCGTTGGTGGTTGTAATGGGCTACTTTCTCTGTAGCATCAACTCACAAGAGACAACAATTCTAAAACATGCCCTGTGGACTACTTAATAAGAAGCCCGCCTGGTGTGGCTGTGACTCTTTTTTTTACAAGCATGCTATGTGGCACGCTGAGCAGCGTGTGTTTCTGAAAGAGCAGCTGCCTCTCTTTTCATCTGACCCAGTATTGGTGTGTCATCTTTGCTGGATTGAATGGCCTGCCTAGTGGCCTCAGAACATGGGCTGCATGCCTGTTGGCAGCCATGGCTGTCTGGGTGCCACTCGGTTTTATCCCTTTTGATTATCGAGCTGTTTTGTGTTATTGATAAATTACAGGTATGGCACTCAGAGGAAGGATGGGGGCAGCTCAGCGTGAATGGCAGTGCCCTTGGGTATAAAGCTCACTTGGACTCATCTATTGAGACAATCCTATGTAGTGGAAGGTGTGTTTTAGAGGATTAGTTATTAATCACAAAACAGGATAGGCGTTACTTGACCGCTAATTATAACACTGGGTGAGTACATAAAAATCATCATGATAAACAATATTGTCCCTGTAGGACCCTTCACACGAGATCAGTCCTGTCAGATAAATGGCTATTTACATAACACGGAATCTTTAAAAAAAAACACCAAAAAAAAACTAGCAGCAACCAAATAAGCAAAAGTGTGTATAGAAGCTAATAAAAATTAGTACCTTAAAAAATCACTGCATGCTATGTTTTCTGTAATTATACCAAGCCCTAGAGTTTTAACCATGTAACAGTAATTTTTTAGCATTTTTGCCGTTATTGTCCTTTTGATTTACTTAACTATGTCTAACTTGAACAAACAATGTTAAGTGGGGAAACAGATGCGATTAAATAGCCTGTAATTATGTTTTTAGTCAACTGCTACCATCACAGACTCCTCCTGCTCCTCGGACCAGAAAAAAAGTGACCTAACTGATTTCACCGACTGCCTTGCCAGGCCCCAATGCAGAATAGACGGCCTTATTAAGCAATCAAAAAATCAGCCATTACAGAGGGACGGTAATCAACAGTGTTTATACAGCTCACACACTAGCCCCACAATACACAATCAGGACCATGAATTCTGCTAATTGGGTACCTTCTGCGCCCAGAGGTGCCTGCAAAGGGAAACAAAAGGGACTTGGAAATTAGTGTTTGCAGCAATTAGCTTCTGTCTAAAGGCTTAACCCAGTTCAGGGAAACCATGATTCAAGCAGGGATTATTATAGCAACTCTGGTTTTTAAATGTCTTCTACCATTATCTGAGGCAGGATTTAGCTTGGCAAAAGTAATGGAGATTTGTCTTCTCTTTTCTATTTACTTAAAATGAGTTTTGTTTTGAACTTTTCAAAAATCAAGCCCATTAAGCCATTTCTTCTGCTTTAAATTTCCTGGCATTCAGTGTGTGTGTGTGTGTATGTTTTATACCTATGATCTTGTTCAAGACCAGTTGAAAGACCGTTAACTGCGTGAATTGTTGAGAAGCTCTGCTCTGAGGAATAATACAGTGGACTTTGTTGCGCCATTATTTCTCTCAGAATGATCTGCAGTTTAGTGGGACCCAGGGGGTAGAATTCTTAGGAGAAAAAAAGATAGCAAGTGTTTTATTTAGAAATGTATGTACAAATTCACCTTTGAAGTAACAGCACTGAGCCATCCAGGTGGAGAACGTTGGGTAATCCGTGAGTATTTTGTCTTTGTAGACTAGCAGGGCATACTCAGATACACCCACTGAAAACCCAGTGGATTTTATAAAATTGATTACAAAAGCAAAAAACAAAAAACCAAACCAAACCGCCCTTTGCCCTTTCCTTGCCTTTCAGTCTTTAGTGTTTCTGACGTAATAACCAAACAGCCCTCTCAGCCGCGCTGCTGTCGTTAGAGACTCCCTGCTGAAGATGCTCAAATGGCAAATTAACAGTAGCATGATTCGAGGGACCTCTTGACCTCCCAGGGAAAGCATCAGCTGTGGGTTCTTGCTCTCCGGAGGCTCTCTGCACGGTTGCAGAAGGACCCTAACAATGAAAAAACAGAAAGGAAAGCCTGGGGAGAGCAAAGGAAAAGCGTGGTTCCGACGAAGACCAAAGAAATAAATAATCAGAGTTTTCATTCTTTCTGATTTAAAGGCTGCAGGAGCAAATGACAGTTTGTCTTTCAAAATCTGTTAATAATCTGTTCTACTAATGACTTAAATGATGATTACTCAATGTGTCAAAAAGTGTAGGAAGATTTTTATTATTAACGCTAAATTTCACAGTATTAAAATTTACAGAAACCGTAGGAAGAGCATTGGTGCTTTGCAGACAATCAGAGTGATGAGCGTGGTGGTGCAGAGCCACCATACCGGCGTTCTTCTTCTGACTGATTGCATTACATATTGCTATTAGTGTGCGTCAGTGTGTAGTGCAATCAGACAGGAGAAAATGAGTGAAATGTGAACTAATGAGAGCTAATTGTATCAGATAATAGCAAGGACACAGAATTCTATCAATTAAATTAGTTTGAGATGAAACAAATATGAATATAATAATGTTTATAATAATGAGGCAATTAGCACTAATGAAGTAAACGTTAACAAAGACTAGGGTCCCTAGCCCATCTCTGCCAGTCTACGGCATCCTCCAAACTTTGAACTGTGCTGTAGTCACTGGGACCTGGTCAGCATGTGTTGGGCCACACAAAAATAAGGATGCCAGGCCTCCACAGTCCGCATACTTCTGGATGCACAACTTTAGGTGGTCTCTCAAAGCCTGTTGCTGCTCTTTAATAATGTGCCATTGTCTGTAATAAATACATCATATCTTGATCCATGGAACTGATGCTAACTTTTCTTGATTCAGGTAGAAAGTGAACACATTTTGGTGTATACATTGATTTCTGTCTTTTGCTATCACAGATGATTGGCTGCTTAGGGAAAGTGCCTCTCTGTTGCAAAATCCAACTAGACTCTCTTCATTGGTCACTTCCTAGTTGTCCTCTAGCTTTTGGATGTTCATGCCACTTAATACTCTGATACAACTGAGATGGCAAAGCTTTTAGATGTAAGGTCAGGAATACTCTCCCAGGAGGTGATGTTGAGACCCAGCTTTGGCATGGCAAAGAACTGACATCAATGAAACAATTAGGAGCTGTGTTCTGTAGTAGGTCTGAGTCTAAAAGCTAGCTGTGTTGTGGAGCAGCTTTTTGAACAGTATATGTGTGTGTCCTGGAAGCTATTGCAACAGTGTTTGTAGTACATATCTGCCCATTCAGCTCACTCTCCCAAGAAGTGAGACATTTATACAACTTACTGATTAATAAAAAAGTGTTTTCTGTGGTGCTTGCTTGTTTTATTAATAACATGAGTATTGGTTGATAGATTTTAGTGATTTCTTCTTGATTGTTTGCGTAGTCGTCTGGCTTATGTATCTGACCTCAATCTGGACCACAGCTGTTAGTTCATGGGGGATACCTGGCCGTTACAATAGATGGCACTCCATGCTGGGGCGGCCTCCTCCACCTTTATCATTTGACTGCCACATTTTTGCCACTCATATCATGGGTGCTTTTGCTTTTGTGTTACATTGAAAAGAGATCAAAATGAGCTCTGAGCTGATGCTTTACCTGTCGGGGTGACAGATTATGCTTGGCTGGTTTCTGAGGCTGGAGTTTATGGTTTATAGACATGAATTTACAATGTCACCAACAGTGTTTGGGCACCAAGAATCTTGGTGTCTGTGCGACAGGGGTCTTTCATGTTTTCAACATTATAAAAGATTGGAACAAAACCTCAAGAATTTTGCTATTTACATCTTTTAATGAATGCTCTTCACATTTGGGTCCCTTTGTCTGAGTCTCAGTTTGTGAGGGTTTAGCTGTGGAAAATGTGGATGGTATCACATGCTCTTGGGGCAAACATCTGCCTAGGAAGCTTTCTCTTCCAAATTGCTCTCATTGTAAAGAACATATATACAACTGTGTGTACATATGGCAGCCAATTATCCATTCTCAATGTTCACTGGCTTTCAATTGGAAAGTATTTTTGAGAGATATCCTACCTGACACAGTGTGCTTCTGTGAATGCTTGAGATGACACCGCCTGCCTCTAGGGCCCCTGGATTTGAATATAGTTTTGTCTTTAAAACGCTTTTATGAGTGGTCAATAGTTGTCCTCATGCTGTGCGTCCTGGAGCCTTGTTAGAACACAGGATGTAAAATTAATTCAGTCTGTTCACATACTTTATATCTGTTCAGAGATTAAAATTTGGGATAGGAGATAAATAGGCAACCAGCAAGGATTTTCCCATGCTTAATATGTCTATTTAATTTCTCATCTTTGTTTTTTCTTTCACTGACTTAGGCTTGACCTAAATATGAGTAACCTTGCAGTGTGGGAGACCTGTTAGCCCCTTCCCTCCCCCTTCATTTCCCGGCTTGCCAGCTCTTGTTCTGGCACTGGTGTGACAAGCTGGACTGCACTCTCTGGCTGGTTTCATGTGTAATTTGAGAAAATGTCTTAATGATCGGTAAGGAAATTTCAAAGCATGTTCTCTCATTTGAGCTGGGAAGGTATAGTGGATAAGGCACTTTTGACTTTTATAAATGAATATTCTTGTTCCTGGATTGAAGTGTGTTCTATAGACCCATGCTTAGCCACAAATTATTCTAAATACTGATATTTCCTGGTAACTCAGGCCTATAATATGGATTTAATGTTATTCTTTGACAAACTTGAATCTATATCACTTTATTCTCACATTTTAAACACCGAAAATTTTCTTTTCTTTTAATTTTAAAAGAATATTGAAGTAATCTTTTTTCTTTGAAAGGATTTTCATTTCAAAATATGAAGCATTTTCTATTGTTATTGTTTAAGAGCCTTGGGAAAATTGTGCCCAGTTAAGTCATATGACGAGCAGAACTTCCCTCCAAAGAGTAAACATTAGACCATTCTTCCTAAGAACATTTAAGAAACTTATTTAGTGGGAGGGAAGTTTACTATCCACTTTGGTTAAGACTGACATTTTTCCTAGTACTTTGGTTTAAAAACACATTCATGCACATGACATTCTTTTATTCTGAACAGGGAAGTATAAATTTAAAATCATGTTTCTCATCTGGAATACATATATTCATACATATATATGCATATATGCATGTATGCATATAGCAAACCAATTAGACTTAAATGAAAAGGATTGTGGGTGAAGGACTTGGTTCCAATTTTGACTTAGATGCCTTTGGTGACTTGAAAGCAACCTCTAGCCTGAATTCTCTTTATTCAAATGCTTTTGGTCAGATTGCTTGTGTTTTATCGTGTATCAGTTTGTCAGAGAACATAAGATATACAGTGGTACCAGACACGGCCACAGCTTCGTGTTTATACAATGAAGGCATGCGCCCACCTGAAGTTTGCATTCACCAATTGGCAGCTGCAAAATCAGTGCTGTCATCATCAAAATGCTGGCACCAGGCTCCCATTGCCACAGAAGAGGGACAGAAAGGCAGGAGGAAGCATGCGCTGCCTCTTCAACCCACCACCTCTTGAGACTCACAGTGTTCTAGGTGATGTAATGCATTAAAACAAGCAAACATCCCTTTGTGCAGCAGAGTTGTAGAAGTCTATAGTTAATTCAGAAAGGAAAGACATTGCACTTCTCAATAGTCTTGAATACCACGTTCTCTTCACCTGTTGCCCCATGTTTATTTACCTATGAGTATTATTTCACAATAAAATCATGCACAAACACATTAGTAAGTTAATCATCCAGTCACTAATAATCTTGCTACACTGACAAATCACATTGCTTTGCTTGTTCAAAGATTTACATGTTTTGCCTACATATGTATATAATACCTGTATGCCTCAACTATTCTTTCCTCCTATGTTTATAATGGTTTGTAAGAGAAGGCCACCCAGAACCATAATAATCACACAGAAATTGTATTAATTAAAACACTACTTGGCCCATTAGCTCTAGCTTCTTATTGGCTAACTTTTATATCAATTTAACCCATTTCTAGTAATCCATATATCACCATGTGGCAGTGGCTTACCGGCAAAGATTCTGCATGTCTGGTTCTAGCAGCTCCATGGTGTCTCCTTGACTCTGTCTTCTTTCTCCCAGCACTCAATCCAGTTTTCCCCGCCTACCTAAGTTCTGCCCTATCAACAGGCCAAGGCAGTTTCTTTATTCATTAATGTTAATCACAGCATACAGAGGGGACTCTCACATCACTGGTTGGTCAAATTTGTTGCTGCTTTAAATCTTATGAAATATAATCAAAGCTCCCTTTATATTGTCTTATATGAGTATCATCAACTACTTTGCAGAAAATCCTGTGAAAGTTAAGGGTGTACATGTATGTGGTGTGTATGCAGGGTGGAACCATGCACTTTTACATAAGCTATGAAACAATTTAAGATAAATTTTTAGTTAAATTATATAACTCTCATGTAGTAATTTCATGTTTAAATTATTGCTTCTTGAGGCAGCAATGGGGAATTATAGAACTTGATTTGTGCAGAGCATGTAAAGTTAGAGTTTTTCATGGAGGGGCTTGTATGATGAGAAGATGTCAGACTGTTACTACACTCTGCAGCCAGCTTCCCTTCCCAAGGTGGGCAACAGGCTGACTTTTCTTAACACTAGTATTTGCAATGCTGTTATGGCACTTGACTTTTGTCTGAATAAAACATTTTTTTTTGTGAAAGGTTAAATAAAGCTCCTTGGGGTACTGCACAACAGTGCTAATTTTTCCTTTACTTTTCCTCTATAGAAGTTGCTTAATTATCAATTAATTAATTTAGTGACATCAATTATTCATGGATTCAGCTCATGCAAGTATTTTATTTTTTGAATCTATTTTCATGTGTGTATGTATGTGTATTTGTATGTGCGGTGTATGTGTGTGGTGTGTGTATTTGTGTGTTTGCATGTGTATGTATGTATGTGTGTGTTTGCATGTTTGTGGTATGTATTTGTGTGTGTATGTGTGTTTGCATGTGTGTGTGGTGTGTGCATTTGTGTGTGTTTGCATGTGTGTGTATGTGTGTTTGTATATATGTGTGTGGTATGTGCATGTGTATGTGTGTGTTTTTCATGTGTATGTATGTATGTGTGTGTGGTATGTATGTGTGTTTGTGTATTGTGTGTGGTGTGTATAAGTGTTACAAATGCTTGTGGGGGCTTGAGGTTGATGTCAGCAATCATCCCTGATAGGGTTTACTCTATTCAATGAGACAGGATCTCTAATCAAATCCAGAGCTGTGGATGTGGTTAGTCTAGCTAGCCAACTTGCTGCCGGGATCCTTGGCCTCTGCTTCCCATGTCTGGGATTACAGACAGGCCAGCATGCCCAGTCAGCATTTATGTGGGGCTTGGGGACCTGAACTCTTGTCCTCACATTTGTGCAGCAAGCCCTCTAAACACTGAGATGCCTCCCCAAACCCCCACTCAAGGGTTGATGTACACCAGTGAGGTGGTCCTTGATGGAAGAACTTCAGTAGCCACTGAATCCTACCTCTATTTTTTGTTATGGTTGTTTCAATGACAATGTGCCACACGTTAGGAGCACCTGAGTAGGGTGATGTACCTGGAGAGCTGTCCTGACTGCTTGGATGCATTTGGGAAGGCCTCCCCAATTGTGGGCAGGACCTTCAGGTACCAATCTAGAAACAAAGTGTATTTCAGAGGGAAGGTTATCTCACCTTTTTGCTTGTTTGGCTTTCTCTTGCCATTGGAGTTGATTCACCTGCTGTTGCTGGACGGAGTCCTTCACTGATCGTAGAACCAGCATTTCCATGTTTTCATTGTGGAAGAGATACTGTCGGCTTTCCAGGAACCTCTGAGCTTCCAGCATCAGATTGGGACCACTGAGGCACTCTGTCTTATTGACTGAGTAACCACCAGTTGTCACCCCTCCCAATGAGAGGCAGTTATTGTGGGACCACTCTGACTGAGTCAGCACCCAGTTTCAAGAACTCAGTCTCTTGGGTGTGAGTTGGCTGTCATTATTTTAAAGCTCTCTCTCACTATCCATCTATCTATCTATCTATCTATCTATCTATCTATCTATCTATCTATCTATCTATCTATCATCTATCTATCTATCTATCTATCTATCTATCTATCTATCTATCTATATCTATCTATCATCTATCTATATCTCATATATACACATATGTTTCACTCATTCCTTTGGTTTTATTACTGTAGAGAACCTGAATCTCACCAATCGCCCTGCCCCCCTCAAGAGAGGGTTTCTCTGTATAGCCTTGGTTGTCCTGGAACTCACTCTGTAGATCGGGCTGGCTTCAAACTCACAGAGATACACCTGCCTCTGCCTCCTGAGTTCTGGGATTAACAATGTATGCCAACATGCCAAGCTCCATTAAATTCTTTTAAAAATGGTTTCCCTCTTAGTGTAATAATGTAGACTGCTTGGAAAACGCGCCTTTTATTTTCCATGCTGCATCCAGTGTGTCCAGTGCACCCAGAGAGGATCGCAGGAAATACTCAGCGCATGGGGGAATATCCAAAAGTGAAAGTCAGAAGTTGTCACTTGATGTCCTGCACGTCCTGTTGGCTTTCTTCACTCTTTCCATTTCTTTTCTTATTTTGATAATAACTGGATGGTCTAAAACTACCTGTTTTGAGTTATATTTTTGAAGTGCTTTTGTGACATTTTCAATTCACTAACTGTATTTTTTTTCATCTAGAAAACAGGGTCTCTGTGTGGCCTTGGCTGGCGGCAAACCTGTGCTCCTCTGTCATAGTCTCCCAAGTGCCAAGATGGCAGGCACATTCCTTCCTCCTTTCTTCTTCCCTCCTTCTCCCCTCTGTTTTATTCATTTTTTGTCAAGTTTTTAATTCATTCATGTATTTTTCCTCTAATTGCATTTAGGTGTCTGAATTTTCTTATAGTTCACAGAACTATTGGAGGGCTTCTTTAAATTATTTTTCAGTTAATAAATAATCTCTCTCTTGAGGTTTGGTTATTTGTTTCCCTAGGTTTGTCATAGTCTCTTCATTTAATGCCTCAGGATTATTTTTGTAATCTTGCATGATGTTGAAATATTTGATAAGGCAGTTATCTTTTTTGGTACTCACAAGGTTGTTTTCCATGTGTCCTATTCCCTGCTTGAATTTCTGGGCAGGTGTATTAGTTCCATTTCTGTGGCTGCAACAAGATATCATTACCAAAAAGCAGCTTATAAAAGGAAGGGTTTATTGGGGCTTATGGCTCCAGAGAAAAACGGGAAAGGCATGGCAGTAGGCAGCTGGGGAAGGAAACATCCTCATAAACACACAGGAGGCAAAGAGAGTTAAGGAGAAGCAAAGTGAGGCTATAATCTCTCAAAGTCTGCCCCAATGACATACTTTTCATGTCCTAAAAGTTCCATAACCTGTCCAAGCAGCACCGATTGGGGACCAGATCTTAAACTATGTGAGCATATGAGGGCTATTCTCATCTGCCCCTTCCTGTACACTTTGGTCCTGGAGTCCTGATTGGGTTGGTGAGGGAATGAAGGACAGACACACAGACACACGTACAGGAAATCTGGGTTTAGGTGGGCTGTGCTTGCTTTGATGGAGCACCCCTACAGGACAACAACCTGGAACCTCGCAGTGTTTGGTATACACAACACAGGGAGAGGAATTCGACAGCCTTGGAAGGAGTTTCTGCAGCTGAGAAGTCTCAGGCTGTAAGTGTCTGGCGTAGGACACTGTGGTTGTTAGTTTTTGCACACATGGATTCACTCGCAAACACTTGTACTTACACACCCTGTCAATGTTTTTATTTGGATCAGAGGAAGGCTTTGCCATCTCTCTGAATATCTTCCACATGGAGATGGCTTTGTTATTCCCATGGATTTGAGGTCTTGGCCCTTTGCATGGCTGTGCCTATGACAAACAATATACATCCAATTAGGATGGTATCTGTTCTTTAAACATTTATTTACTCAGGGCTTCTTCAGCTCCCCACCCTGTTCATTCAAACCACAGAGATATGTTGGCAGAGGCTACTTGTTCATTTACCAGCCACCCAGACTCAAAATAACCACACAGAAGTGATATTAGTTAAATCACTGCTTGGCCTATTAACTCTAGCTTCTTATTGGCTAGCTCTTATATCTTAAATTAACCCATTTCTATTAATCTGTGTATTACCACATGGTTGTGGCCTACTGATAAGTTTCTTTCTGGCATCTGTCTCCTGTGTCTGTTTCCTGTGTTGGCTCCATGGCTTCTCTTTGACTTCTGCCCCCCCCCATATATATCTTTCAGCCTGACTCTATTCTGTTAAGCCACTGGCTGAAAGCAGCTTCTTTATTAACCAATAAAAGCAACACATATACAGAAGGACTTCCTGCATCAGAAATAAGTAAGCAGATGTGTATAAGGGCTAATGATCAAGGCTGCTATTTGTGTATGGCTGTTGCCCATCCTTAAAGTGGAATAGGCTGTTGACCTGGTTCTGATCTCACATAGGGATGCTGGCTAGATGCCTCTGCTGTATCATCATGCTTCCATGTTGGTAAGGTTACTACCAGACTTCCAGTTTGAACAGGGATTCAGGCTGTGCCCTGAAACTCCTTGAACTCCCTGGTCAGGCAGAGCTGCAGACTTTGCTGTGTTGTCAGATGGGGTTGTTGTTACAGTTTGCTGTAGGGTGGGGTGGTGGATTATGGGCATTGAGTTAGGTAGTTGGCTATGTTCTGGAGCAGGGTGTAGTCACTGGACAGACTGGATAAGGCCAATGCAACTTGGAATCATCGTTAGGATGTCCACTCTGGTTCTTGCTGTTGAAGTTCTATAAGGAAATTGTTTAGGTGTTGTAGTATTCAATTCTAGGTATTTTAAAATGAGTTCTATTTTTGTTAACTTTTCATAATTTTATTTGGGTATCTATGCTTTTTGATAAAAGGAAACTGAACTTCAAGAGACTTATTCCAAGGTTCTTGTCATCAACAGCCCTGTTCCTTTTCCTGACATTTAGCTGACTTAATGCTGCAGCTCTCCTAGTTACCTAATGTGCCCCATGAGACAAGACAGAGGTCATCTTCACTGGAGGCTCCACAAAGGTCTGGATGTCTTCTTTAGGTTCTCTTTCCAAGTGAAGTCCTTCTGAACCCGGGGGAACTCTCTGTGTGTTACTGCACAGCCTGGACGAATGGCGCAAAAGAGGGAAACAAAGTGAATAGGCCCCTCTTTTCCTTATAGTGTAAACTCATGCTTTGGCCTTGGGTTATGGCTTTTCACAAAGACACCTGACTAGTTTCTAGCCGGCAGTTTTGTGAGGCAGACCTCTTATGAAGCCAGTCTGCTGACATATTCTCCCTCCAAGTTCTGAAAGTGAAGAAGCGGTTCTACATTTTCATTTTTTCACTAGGCTCTACAAATTATATGACTAGCTCTGCTTATAGTTGAGTGTAAAAGATGCTAAATTGTTCAGCTAAGAAAGAATAAAGATACTTTCATCTTAAGACCTGGTGAGAAAAGTCAGTGCAATAGAAACAGCAAGCTAGCCCTCTCCCATGAGAACCTGGGCAAGAGGGTAGGTGCCTGCCGTGGAATAAATACATAGCATGAGGAGTTGGAATGTGTCACTTGAGCAGTTACAACCTGATGCCCCTTTCCCCTCCTGTCCTGATGGTGCTTGTTACAGGTTAGACTATTCATTCTTTATCTCAATATAGCTGAGAGTGTACTCAGTAAGGGAGTAGTTCCTGGCCTCGCTAAATTTAGAAAATGTGGCGAGTTTTTGTTTCATAGTTGTCAAGACACCCGAGATAAATGAGGAGAAAGGAAGTTTCAGCTACGGGTGCCAAGACTTGGGAGTGGAGCAAACTGCATTTTCATATTGAAGTACAATGGGATTCAAGAGCATCCTTTGGCCAGGTAGATGCAGTGGAGGACCACTGGGCTGCAGCTATCCTGCTGTCTCCCAGTTGCTCAAGGCTCTACCACCCTTTGTCTAGGCTATGCTTCAGCAGTATAGCTGTGGCATTTTAGGCCATGCCCCTCTTTGCTGATAGTCTGATTTGAGGCAGACCTTCTACATCAAGACGCTATGCAGAGCACTCCAGAGAAGAACCTTGAATGCACCCTTCCTCTGTCTCAGAATCATGTGGGTGTTTTTCTATATGTGTTGCTTTTATTGGTTGATGAATAAAGCTGTTTTGGCCAATGGCTTACTAGAGTAAAGCCAGGCAGGAAACCCAAACAGAGATATAGAAAGAAAGAAGGCAGAGTCAGGCAGAGACCACGTAGCTGCCAAAGGAGAAGGATGCTAGAACATTACCCATAAGCCACAGGAACACAGATTAATAGAAATGGGTTAATTTAAGACATAAGAGCTAGCTAGGAATATGCTTGAGCTATTGGCCAAACAGTGTTGTAATTAATATAGTTTCTGTGTGATTTTTTGGGTCTGGGCACCTGGGGAACATAAGCGCAGTCTCAGTTTACACTAGGGAGCTAGTATTTGATCACGAGCACACAGACAGAGTCATGACTCCATAGGGTGAGACAGAGAAGCACACCTGTGACACAAAGGGAGGGGTGGTCATTCTCCTCTTTCTCGTCTTTGTCTCCACTCAGCTGGACAAGTATCTGGGAAACTGGCTAAGAAAGGGTAGAGCACAGCTCTCCCCTTCCCTAGGCCTTGAAAGTCAAGGCTGTTTCATACTAGGGAGGAAGTTGGGAGGAGATGAGGTGAAGCGCTGGCTGGAAGAAAGTCTGAACAAGAAAGTGAGAACAAAGTTTTGTAATGACTGAGAATCTTGAGAACATCTAATAATCTAGTAGTAGGACCACAGGAATAGGACGCAAATGTTAAATGAACACACCAGCCAAGAAGTGCTTGACAAAGTGCTTTGCAAGAGATTCTAGGGCTGGGAGAAGCAGAAGGAAAGAGTGGGGATGGGGAGTAAAGAGAAGGGCCACAGCAGAAATAAGATTGCTATAGGTGGATGAGCTGTGCCCGAGCCCCTGTTATCCTTTTCCCTGTAGGTGTCGATAGGTTCTATAACTGAACATTAAAGCTATGTCAGTGTTAAATGTCTTTGAAAACCATTTTATGATATCTTGTTCTTTGAGTGTATTTAGCCCCTACTTTATTTTCATGTTTAAAGTTTAAAGAATAATAATTTTATCTTTTGAAATTCTAGTTTCTACTTCTATTATTTACCTATTATTGTTGTTGTGTGTGTTTATGATTTATGTATAATGTACGTGTGTGGGTGTGTATGTACTGAGCGTGCATGTGGAGGGCAGAAACAACTTTTGAAAGTGTGTTCTCACTTTCTGTTCACTGTGGGTTCCAGCCACGGAACTTAGCTTGCCATTTTTTTTTGAGGCTAGCGCTTTCACCCACTCATTGAGCCATCTTGCTGGCCCTAACTTCTCTTTGCAAATTTTACTATTAAATGTATTTACAAAGTCCACCTTATCTTTTTGCATTTCTTGGATTCTTGTTTTACAGTCTTGATGTTTAAAAATATTTTACAATTATTTTTAACGTTTTCTATCTTTATCTTTTTTGTCTTTCTTAACTGTCTACATTCTTGTAAACATTTTGTCTCTACTTTGCTGTTCTTTTATCATTTAAAAATATTTTATTGTTGTTGCAATTTTATCATGGTAAAAATGACAAGAATAGATGGATAGAATTGAGTGGATAGTTTTTGACTGCTGTACTGAGAGTAAAACTCTCTCTGTCCGTCTGTCTCTCTCTCTTTCTGTTGTCGTTGCCCTAGGCACCACCCTTTTGAAAGAATCCTCTAGAAATTCTTTAGGCTAAAATGCTGCTAGGACATCTTGCTGGTTTCATTGTAGCATGTTTGCTTTGCTGAGCTTCATTTTTTCTCTTTGATACTATCAAGTTTTTAGTTAGCACAAAAAAACAAAGGGTTTCGTTGTGACATTTCACATGTGAGTGCATGCACATACAGAGACACATGAATACATATACACACACACTTACACACATGCATGCACAGGCAAACACAGACATGTGCATGCATACATGCACACACACGCACATACACAGACATACATGTACACACACTCACGCACGTGCATGCACACTTATACACACAGTCATGCTTTGTTCTTTTTCTTTGTTTTCCTTTTCAGCTTTTCTCTCTCCCCACCCACTTCTTGGTCATCTTCCTCGCTCTGAATAGCTCCTGTTCTGCATTCATGACATCTATATTCCATTACCGTCTCTTGTTCCCCTCCCTGCTTTTAGACCACTTTGATTGAACATGTGGCATTTGTCTTTCAGAGTCTAGCTTATTGTCCTCAAGACAGTGATGTCCAGTTTCATCCATTTTTCTGTGAGTGTTGGGGTTTCATTTTTCTTTACTGTGGAATGAAATTACAGTGTGTATATATACCACAGTTTCTTTATCCGTTCATCTGTTGATGTCTAGACTTGTTCTGTATCTTGGCTATTGCAAATAGGGGATGTACAAAAATCTCTGTGACAAACTGACGTTGAACTCTGGGAGTGTATCAAGAAGTGGTGTAGGTGGGCTCTATGATACTCCTTAGTTTCCTGAGGATGCTCCATATTGGTTTCCATAGCAATTGCACCAGTCTATATTCTAACCAACACTGTTTATTTTCCTCTAATCCTTGGCAGCATTTGTTTTCATTGTTTTTTCTTGATGACAGCTGTTTCAACTGTGGTTAGGTGAAATTTCTTTTTTTTTAAATTGATTTTTATTGAGCTCTACATTTTTCTTTGCTCCCCTCCCTCCTTCAACCCTTCCCCAAGGTCCCCATGCTCCCAATTTACTCAGGGGATCTTGTCTTTTTCTACTTCCCATGTAGTTAGATCTATGTAAGTCTCTCTTAGTGTTTGCATTGTTGTCTAAGTTCTCTGGGATTGTGGTTTGTAGGCTGGTTTTCTTTGCTTTATGTTTAAAAACCACCCATGAGTGAGTACATGTGATTGTTGTCTTTCTGTGTCTGGGTTACCTCACTCAAAATAATGTTTTCTAGCTGTATCCAGGAATTTCAATGTAGTTTTAAATTTCCCTTGTGAAAAGTGAATAGGAAGTTTTGGGGGATTTTATTGGTCATTTGTATCTCTTATTCTGAAGACAGTCTATATCTCATTTGTACATTATTCATTGAGTAGATTTTTGGTGTTAAAAATTTTCATTTGACAATTCTTGGGGTTACCTCCTTGTTCTTCAGTCATTTTGTTTGCTTGTTTTGAGATAGATTCTCACTATGTAGCTCTTGCGGTCCTGGAACTCACTCTGTAGACCAGGCTGGCCTCGAACTCACAGAGATCCGCCTGCCTCTGCCTCCCCAATGCTTGGATTAAAGGTGTGTGCCACTATGCCTGGATACTAATGAATCTTTTGATCTCTTCATGTTTTAAAAAAAGTAGTTTTGTCACCCACAACTGGACAGTATTTGTCTACCTATAGTAGTTATTTGCTATGGTTTGAATTCAACCATTTGTTGAATGGTGGTATTTCATTTTTGTATTTTAATAAATAAAACCTGCCTGAAGATCAGAGAGTAAAACAGCCCCACTGGTCAGCCTTACAGACAAGATAGTGGTGACACACACCTTTATCCCCAGTAGCCACACTAATTTGACATAGAAACCAGGTGGTAGTGGTGCACATCTTTAATCCCAGCCCTAGAGAGGATTATAGGATGGGAGGAGACAGCTCTCAGTCTCAGTTTCATTCTGAGATTCCTGGAGGCAGGGTTTTTCGGGCTGAGGTAGAGGTAAGAGCCAGTGGCTGGTTGTTTTGCTTTTCTGACGTTCAGGTTGAACCCCAATATCTGTCTATGGGGTTTTAATTGTGCTACAAACATCTGGTTTGGGATTTGTGAAATCAATTCTGAATTATTTTTGCAATATTGGCTATAATCAGCTTTTCCTACTTGCTATTGTAGAAACATAGATATGAGTTTTAAAAATTATTAGACATTACCTTTGAAATAAGTGTTTGTAATTATATTGTTTTAACATTCTCCTCAATCCATTTTAAAGAGACCTACATCAGGAGACTCTAAAAATTGCTTTTGTTTTGCATCTTTTCAACTGCCTGTTTTTAATAATTTTTGATCCGTATCACAGATAAATGACTCTATGCTCTTTTAAACCTTCTTTGAAGCAAGAATGATTATCCTATTTTTTGAATGTTCCCATTAAGTACCCTAAAAGATAGTGTCTAAAACTTCAACAAAACAAGTAATTAGGTACAAAACAGTCAGGAAAATGAAATTTGATTAGAATGTTCTCTTTAGAGGATGCTAAGATCTTAATAAGTTGGAGAAACACTCTTATGGTAAAAACTTTAAAAAATGTTTAAGTCCATTCCCCACGAAAATCAAATGTTTTATATGTGTGTATGAGGGTCTGATTCATTCCCGGGGCTTGGCTAGTGCACTGATTGTGGTTCAATTTCTTGGGGAAAAAGTCATGTTAACCAAGCTCTTGACAGTTGCTCAAGGAGAATGTTTACAAGAGAGTGAGCACCGTCCGTGTAGAGCTGCCTCAACAGGAAGTGGCCCGGTGGCTCAGGAATCAGGTCATGGCATTTGGTCATAGATTCTGTGAATTGGCATCAGCCTAGAAGAATCTGGTGAGACTATGGCCATCATACGAAACTCTGTCTGTAAGGCTGGTAGAGCCCTTAGGCCATCTTTTCCCTTGGTTAAGGGAATGGATGAGCATTTACTTTCTATATTTCATGTATTACTTATATATGCATATAACATAAATAGTTCATACATATATATCAACTACTCAATTTGAACATGAATACACATACATATACATACATAGATATATATGTATACATACATATATACACATATACACACACACACATATATATACACACACATTGCTAACATTGTTTAACCAGTAGCACACACACTAATATTGATAATTAATAAATGGAACCTCATGAAACCAAAATGCTTCTGTAAGGCAAAGGACATTATCAATAGGATAAAATGGTAGCCTACAGAATGGGAAAAGATCTTCACCAATGCTGTATCCGACAGAGAGCTGTTTTTCAAGATATAGAAAGAACTCAAGAAACCAGACATCAAAAAACCAAATCATCCAGTTAAAAATGGGGTACAGATTTAAACAGAGAATTCTCAATAGAATAATCTCAATGGCCAAGAAACACTTAAAGAAATGTTCAACATCCTCAACCATCAGGGAAATTCAAATCAAAATGACTCTGAGAGTCCATCTTAAACCTGTCAGAATGGCTAAGGTCAATAACACAAACGACAACTTATGCTGGAGAGGATGCAGAGTAAGGGGAACATTCATTCATTGCTGGTCAGAGTGCAATCTTGTAAAGCCACTTTGGAAATTAATATGATGGTTTCTCAGATAATTGGGAATTGATCTAACTCAAGACCCAGCAATACTACTTCTGGGCATATACCTAAAGGATGCTCAATCATACCACAATGACAATTGCTTAACTATGTTCATAGCAGCTTTATTTGTAATAGCCAGAACCTGGAAACAACCTAGATTTTGCTCAACCAAAAAATGGATAAAGAAAATGTGGTACATTTACACAATGGAGTATTACTTAGCTATTAAAAACAATGACATCATGGAATTTGAAGGCAAATGAATGGACTAGAAAAAAAAGTCGTCTTGAGTGAGGTAACCTATGTATTCACTTATAAGTGGATATTAGCTGTAACATAAAGGATAACCATGCTACAATCTACAGACCCAGAGAGGCTGGGTAACAAGGAGGGCCTAAGGGGGCACGTATTGATCTCCCTGGGAAGAGGAAATAGAAAAGATCTTGAGGGTGGACTGGGTTTGGGGATTAGAATATGAGGGATCTTGTTGAGGGGTAGATGGAGGGGAGAATACTGAAAGTGATGACTGAAAAGAGACCTAGGATAGAACCAAACACCAGGAATAAAATATCAGCGCAATGATGACTAATGATATTGTACTGTACTTATAGGTTGGTGACTACCCCAATTGTCATCAGAGAGCCTTCATTCAGTAACTGATGGAAACAGATTCAGAGGCTCATAGCCAAACAATAGGCCAAGTTCAGGGAATCCCGCAGAAGAGGGGGAAGAAGGATTGTATGAGCCAGAGAGGTCAAGGACACCATAAGAAAACCCATAGAAACAACAAACTTGGGCTCATGAGAGCTCACAGAGTCTGAACTGGCTTGGGAGCCTGCTTGGGACTGACCTAGGCCCTCTGCATATATGTGTCAGTTGTGTAGCTTGGTCTACTTATGGGACTCCTAGCAGCAGGAGCAGGGGCTGTCCCTAACACTTTGACTGACTTTTGGGAACCTATTCCTCATACTGGGTTGCCTTGCTCAGCCTTAATACAAGGGGAGGTGCTTAGTCTTACTGCAACTTGATATGCCATACTTTGTTGATACTCATGGGAAGTCTGCCCCTTTCTGAAGAGAAACAGAGGGGGAATGGATTGGGGGGAGTGAGGTTGGGGAGGGGAAAGGGAGGAGGGGAGGAAGGGGAAACTGCAGTTGGGATGTAAGATAAATAAATTAATTTTAAAAACTGTGAGTTTTTTTTTTAAACTCTTCTGACGAATAGCTTATCTAACAAATAGCCTATACATGACTGGGCTAAAATTAGTGATTAGTCTGAAACTATTGATTTGTATTTTATTCCATTTATGCTATCTCTCCAGTAGCATAGGGAGATAAATATAAAAAAAAATCAAACTGAGAATGCTTTATCAGGGAAAGAAATTGAAGTTTGTTGATGGCTGTGGTGCTTTGAATAAGTATGACCCCAATAGGCTCATAGATTTGAATGCTTAGTCACCAGGGAGTTGAACTCTTTGATAGGATTAGAAGGATTAGGAGGCATGGCCTCCTTGGAGGAAGTCCAGTGTCACTGGGGGTGGGCTTTGAGGTTTCAAAATCCCACACCAGCCCAGTTTCTTTCTCTCCCTGCTGCCTGCAAATCAGGATGTCAGACTTTCAGCTGTTTCTCCAGTACCATAGCCACCTATATGTTGCCGTGCTCCCTGCCATGATGATAATGAACTGAGCCTCTGAAACCATAAGCTGGTCTCAATTAAATGCTTTCTTTTATAAGAGTAACCTTGATCATGGTGTCTCTTCTCAGTAATTGAACACAGAATAAGACAATTGCTTTTTCTGTATCTATTGAGATGATACAGTTTTAATCTTTTCATTATCTTGGTCATAATGCCATTTCCATTTGCTCAAATTTTATAATTTTTGCTTTATAGATAGTTATTGTAGAGCTTGGCTAAATTATTATTATCTTTAAATAAATGTAGAGAGTGGTTAGCTACCTGGTTCTGTGTCTCCATTCAAACCACATGTTTAGTGACACCGATGACTACAGTGTGAACTAGTACAGTAATGAAACAGCTTATAATCTTATCTGGAACTAGATCCAAAAAACTTGTTATGATGTATATTGTTTCAAAAATCTGTGATGTCAGGTGTGTGCTATTGGATGCTCTTAAGTTCTTGGCTGTCGCCAGACTCACCTCCCACTTTCCCTAGCTCTTACAAGTTGAACTCTAGAATATTTCAGAAGCAAGTGTGGCTTGCTAGTGTGTGTAGCCTGATGGCACATGTATATTTTTAAAAAAATTTCCGTTAGTCACTCTACCACTTCCCTAAGGATATTTTCAAGACAACCATGATTGTGTATGTTATCACATTTTGATTAAAAAACCTATTTTTCCTGGTTGTATATATTTAATTTAAAGGTTATTTTCATAAGGGGCAGAGGTCTGAGCATGTATTAACCCATGCTGTGTTCCGCCAATGTCATAGACTGAAGACTGCATTCATAATTGTAGTGGATAAGGGTTGGCATGGTGTCCAGTGTGGATGTTTAGGGAACTACCCATTTTTAACACAGGACAAGAGTTTAACTCTCTTAGTTATTTTCAGAAGCAAATGTGGTCATGGATTCTAAATTAAGGATGTGCTCACCTTTGGAAGTAGTGATCTCACCTCTAGGCATATGTACTCTACACATATTTAAATATGTGTCTAATTATGTATGGGGGAATTAAAAAATATATTCATCTAAAGGACCGAATTAAATGAAACATAAATGTGTGCACCCACACAGATATAATTTAATTGGTTTTATTTTTATACATATTGATGCATGTGTCTGACACTAAACGTTTTAAGAATGCTGGCATACCAAATCCTGACCAGTGGATAGCCATGAACAAGGAGTGTGAGTGAGTTGAAGAGCCATTAGGAAATAAGATGCTTTTGTTATGCTGTATACTTGTTTTTTCAAATACGTTTAAAATATGTATGAGCTACAAGGGACTGGAGAGATGGCTCAGTGGTTAAGGGCACTGGCAAGAGTTGCTCTTCCAGAAGACTTGAGTTTGATTCCTAGCACCCATATGGTGGCTCTCAACCATCTGTAACTCGTCTTAGGGGACCTGATGCCCTCCTCTGGCCTCCCTGGGCACTGCACACATGGTATACAGACAAACAAGCAGGCAATAAAAAAATCATAAAATAAAAATTAAAGGAAAAAATAAAAATGAATGAGATATATAAAGTTCTCTACTAGTGTGTTTCACCTATATTTAATTTTCTTAAGGGCATTAAGTCTCATGACTGTCTTACCTATTATTATAAATGCTAGCTTGTAAATTCTATCACTTTATAATAAGAGCAAGACAAACTTTATGAGCAGATGTTTGGAGAGCATTTTTCTTTGATACAGCAATTTTTGAGAGAGTCAAAGTATAGTGGTTATTTGGTCTGTATTCTCTGGGTATAAAGTAAGTATGAAACTAGGTTCTGTTTTTAAATAGCACAGTTGTTGGCTTCACATGTAAGTGACCTCAGTACCCCGGGTATATTATCATTTGTAGAATAGACACTTTGTGCATTCATTACCTCTACAGTATGAACTAAACCCCCCATGCCTCCCCCCAGCACACACAGAATGAGGAGTCAGGGAAGAAGTGTATTTTATTTAGTATGGTAATCCTCTTCAAGTCCCCTCTTTCTGCTTTTGATCTAGGGGAAAGCAAGCTGGGAGCCTAATGAGACCAGAAGATTCAATGTACTAAAAAAAAAAATAAATAAATAACATAAAATGTATTCTGGCCAACTAGGTTTTGAAGTAAAAGTTAATTAAGAGCAATATACAAATAATCCCTGCAAATGGTGACATTTAAAAGTGCATGTTGAATATTCTGTAGCAGTTATGTAAATTACCCAGAATAAGACTCTAGAGGAAATGTGACACCGGCAGGCTTACCTTTTAATACCCTCCGGTAATGTTTTCATTAGACATAACATTTGCTGGGGGATACCAATATTACGGTGTATTTCGTGGTAATCTGATAACAGAAACAGTTCTAAGAAATGGGGTCCCAGAAGCAGAGGTTGCCCATAAGGGCCAACAATGAGATGCCACAGGCAAGCCCTTCTCTCTCCGTGGAGGCGGCAAGCCTGCCTGCAGTATAGGAAAGAGCTGAAAGGGCCAGGGGCAGCAGCTGCTTACAAGGGCATTGGACAGGCTCTTTAAACTGTATCATCCGTTGCGAGTCGCAGGACCGTCACTGCTTTCCAGTTCTTAGATTTCCGTAGACAAGCAGAGGGTGTGTACTAATTACTCTTATTGCATAGCCAGGGAAACAAATACAGAATATTTAATAACTGAGACCATGCAGTTGACCAGTGATGAAGGGGAGAACTGACTGCTGCGAGTTTGGTGGATGCACCGGTTGGGACTGCTCCCTCTAGAAGCACTTCTGTTCACACGGAACCTGGTTCTACCATGGGATCTCACCTGCTTCTCTCCCCAGATTATGCTGGTTTTGGTCCCTTATCTTAAAATTCCTTCTGTTGTTTTCTTCTTTCTTCATCATCAGTGGCATTGGTGGGTGCCTTATAGAGAGGGTTGTGGCTTTGTTCCTATACACGACTTACTTTTAAACATCTGTTGTCAAGATAATCTGTTCTCTCTTTCCCTCTCCCTCGCTCCCTCTCCCCCACCTAGTGTGTGTGTGTGTGTGTGTGTGTGTGTGTGTGTGTGTGTGTGTGTGTTGAGACTACCTTGGAAATGATGAATTCTCATGTATATGTTTAGTTCTGTTCTGGTTGGGTATTGTTTTTTTTGGGTAATGGGGAGGGAAATTGGGCTAATCTATTTTATTTAGCTCAAATTTTGATTTTTAGACTCTTAGAGACTTGAGGACTGGAAATACACTCCCCATTTTGCCTGTCAACAAAGCCTAATCAAGAATGCATTCTTTGCTGGCAACATTCAAAATAGATGATTCTACGTTATGGTTTAGAAATAAACTCCTTTTATTTCACTTTAATTTGTAGTGTTCTTTGCCTTCATTTTCCACAAATATTCAGGGAATTTTCCTTCTGAAAAACTTTATACACTAATTATGCTATTTCAAGTAATAGTATTCATGATCTACTGAGAGATTGTTATGGGTTGATCTGCGATGCTATTCTAGGTTCCTGACAATAATCTGCTGTACTCAGAATACGCTCATCTGTGCAAGTCTCAATCACAGGAAAACTAATCGTTTTTGGATTAAAAACATTAATTTAATGGGACTGGTTTATTATCTAGACCTCGATTTGCAAGTGTTTTGTTTTGCTTTTTAGCTTTTCTTTGATTTTCCTCTCTGCAAGCTCTCATAGATAAAGGCTTGCACAACTGCTCAAAATTAATTTTAGACTGAAAGCAAAACCATGGGTTAGCTGACTGACTTGTAATAGCGGCATCAGCCAGCATTTCCCAGTGAGGTAAGCAGGGTTCAGGATTCCCAGGGAGACGAAACCCTGACTCATGTTGAACAGCTTCTGTTTAGAAACTGAAATGGCAAATTCATCTTGTAAATAAACTTGTTGAAACTCTAACTGAAAACAGAAGAAAAAAAATCAAGTGGGAGAAATGTTTAAATTTCTGAGCCAGGAAAAAAAATAAATTTCAAATACTCACATTAAATTAACCTTGGGCTTACGTTGCTAACATGGCAAGTCATTATATACTCAACACAATTATGGTACATGAATTTGATGAGCAGACTGCTTCTTGAAACAATATTTTCACAGAACACGAACTATAAGGGCTTAGAATAACAGTAAGCCAACCTGGAGAGAGGCTGTCATCTGAAATGCTTATAATTTTATATGGTGAACTGAGCTGGGCAAAATGGGAGAATCTGGTTATATAGAAAGACAAGCTCTCAGGCTATGAACGGATGCATTCTCAAACTGTGTTTAGAACCAGGACTTTCCAATTTCTCCAGCCCATTTTTTCGAGTGATAATAGCTACCTTCCAGTGACTCCTAATGACACTCTGCTATGCTCATAGATCATTGCCTCACTCAGCCATCATCAGAGAAGGAGCAGGTGGGAACAAAAGTAGGGGTTCACGGTTGGAGAACGTGTAGAGAGTGAAAGACCTTGGAACACTCACCTCTACCTCAGAACTCAGGGAACCTTACAGAAGAGGAGTTGGAAGGATTATAAGAGCCAGAGGGGATGGGGGACACCAAGGAAACAAAGCCTTCTAAATACAGCAGGATCAGTGCATATATGAGCTCTCAGAGATTGCATGCATGGATCTGGGCCAGAAGGGCTCCCAGCACTGAGAGAAGTAGACACAAGCCCCCATCCCTAACCTAGAAGCTACCTCCAATTGATAAACACTCGTGCAAACAAAAAAGTAGTTCTCTCCAAGAGAGTCTAACTGGGAAAGCAAACCATTCTTAAGGGAAGGTCCCATGCCCAGCAGTAGATGATCAACACAAAAGAAACTCAGTGGTATCTTTGGAGCTTCTTTGTTTCTCAGAATGTTTCATCAGAGTGTTTTTTAAAGACCTTTTAGGTTCTTTGTGTATATATCATGGCACCCGGTTTTGTGTTTTTATAGGATTCCTGTGTGTGCAAGCGTGGTCTCTCTGTGTCTCTATATGTTCTCTTTTCTTCTCCTCCTCCTTCTCCTCTTCCTTTTTATTTGTTCTTTCCAATTCTAATTTGCTTGTTTTTGTTATCTTATTATATTTTATTATTATTATTTTTATATCCCTGTTTGTTTTCTAACAAGAGATAGAAGGTATGGAGTTGGATGGGAGGTGAGGTGAGGTGGATCTTGGAGGAGCTGGGGAGGGAAACCATAATCAGAATATATCATATAAAAATCTACTTCAATAAAAGTTATAAAATAATTAACCTTACTTTGTAAAAATAACAGCAAAGAGAAGTGTTTCCAAATTCACAGAGTTGAGTAACAGACAGTTTGTCTGCAGAATTTGTGCTCTTAAGTCCTGTAGCAGAGGTGATGACATTGAACAGTATTCGGGTCTGTGTAGAAGATTTACTAGTACATTACAGTCCGTTCCTCTCCTGAAATAATTTGAGTCCAGGCGCCATTCTCTGTGTCAGGAACTCAGGAACAGCATCTCGGGCAGTTATCGCGCTTGGTGTCAACAGAGATGCGGAGGGGGTTAGAGGAGCCACTTCTTGCCTGGCTCATATAGCAGTAGTGTGGTATTGGATGTCACCCGAGAGCTCACCCAGGGCTATTGGCCAGAGCGGGGGTTACTCTCCATAGGGTCTTTCCTCAGGGTCATTAAGGACCCCTCACAGGACAGTGGCCGGTTCCTATGGGTGAGTGTTCCAATTGGCAGGAAGCCTGGAGAAGCAGCAGAGTTAATTCCTGCTGTACTGTCTTTGCCAACATAATGGTATTGGTAGAGATCATCTGGGTTCAAGGGCACTGCTTAATGGGGGGGGGGCTGGAAAAGAGTTTGCAGCCATCTTTCATCTACCCCATGCACCTGAATGAACCACACATGCCTATTAACACGTGATCTCCATCAGTGTTTCCAGGCTCATCTTGAACCTCTCTTTCTCTGTCAGGATAATCGTTATTGAAATCTTCCTAATATATATGTGTTTTTTTCACTCTTAAAGTTTACAATTTGTGGGGTGGTGGTGGTGGCAGGAGTTGAGACAGGGTTTCTTTGTGTGGCCCTGACCCTTTGGAACTCCCTCCGTGGGCCAGGTTGACCTTGAACTCAGATTTCTGCCAGCCTCTGCCTCCCGAATGCTGGAACTAAAGGTGTCCATTACCATACCTGGCTTAGTTTATGATTCTTTCAGAAATGAATGCAATATTTTTAAGTCTAAGACACCTAGAACAGAGTTAGTTTTCACTAAACATTTGCTAATTCATTTCAACTTTTGTTCTAAGGCAACTTTTAAATTTCAACCAACAATAAAGAATTGACTACAGCCCAGAAGGGCAGGGGGGTTAACTTATCTGAAAGTACAAATGCTCTATTTTTATTTTCACACACAAGCACTTCATCTCCCAAGTTACACAGCAGTGCTTTCTTGTCTGTAATTAAACTCTGTGTCTGTGGACTCGAGTAGCAGGGGCTTTGTCTAGCTCTTTCCTTAAACTGCATCTGCAGAATAAATTCAGTGCCCCAGGGAATAGTTCAGAAATATTTGGGGAGTGAAACTTGGCAAGTAAGAAAATGTTGTGAGCATATATAAAATAATATAGAGTCAATGTAATTTACTATTGGATGCTTGCCTTTTGAGAATCTAAGGTACTGATACCTGATGAAGTAGAAGTAAGTACTGTGGTATGCACTTTGGTATATGTTTTCTATTTTAAATGTTTAAAAACATTTGTAGGGGCTGGAGAGATAGCTCAGAGGTTAAGAGCACTGGCTGCTCTTCCAAAGGTCCTGAGTTCAATTCCCAGCAACCACATGGTGGCTCACAACCATCTGTAATGAGATCTGGTGCCCTCTTCTGACCTGCAGACATCCACGGAGACAGAATACTGTATACATAATAAATAAATAAATCTTTAAAAAAAACATTTGTAAACCATGGACATGTATCATTATATTCTTACAAAAAATTAAAAGTATGTGGAGTTAATGTACAGTATAGTGAGGATGTCTGTCAAAGGCAATTTGTCTCTATTTCAAAAGGTAAAATCAAAGTCTGTTTTTTTTCTTTTTTTCTTTTGGTGAGAACATGTTTTAATCTAATTGCTTGCTCTTAGGTGTTCTCTGTTTTACTAAAATTAACTCTACTACTAGACACTTGGCCTAAAGGACCATCTACTCATTTTTGACTTAGAGTTTCTCTACTCATTTCTTCTTTCTTAGAAATGATAAAGAATAAAAGATTGAAAATAAAGCAAAGGAGAACCACTTAGCTCAACCACTGACCCTCTCAGGAGAGGCAAAAGCCTGGACTTCTTTATGTGACTAGCAGCTGGATAACTGTGTTGTCGAGCTGGAACATGTCTACCTCCCTGGGCTTTTGGGTTGAGAGTTCTGAGACTATTTGATCTTACACTAAGTGCAGAAATATAGCTCCTTTGATGATGTGGGATTTCCCCCTGTATGCCTTGATTACCATTAATGAATAAAGAAACTGCTTTGGCCTATAGTAGGGCAGAACTTTGCTAGGTGGGGGAAAACTAAACTGAATGCTGGGGGAAAGAAGGGCAGAGTCAGAGATACTCTATGTAGCCCCGCCGAAGACAGATGCCGGAACTTTAGCCAGTAAGCCACAGCCACGTGGCCATACACAGATTAATAGAAATGGATTAAATTAAGATGTAAGAGTTAGTCAATAAGAAGCTAGAGCTAATGGGCCAAACAGTGATTTAATTAATACAGTTTCTATGTGATTATTTTGGGGCTAAGTTGCTGGGAACCAACAAGTGACTCTCTCCTTCTACACTTTAAATTTTTTTTATTCATTTTACATACCAGCCACAACTCCCCCTCCATCCTTCTTTCTCCTGCTCCCCCTCACCCACCCCATCCTTTCCTCTGAAAGGGTAAGGCCCATGGGGGCATTCTATAAAGCTTGGTACATTCAGTTGAGGCATGATGTTAATCCAAGAAGAGCTGGAAAACCTGCCTCTCCATCCCAGTCACTGACCCCAGCTAGTGTTGCACATGCTACAATCTGGTGAGACTCAGGGAATCTTTGCCCACTTGTGCTGTGGTCAACTTGCAGGTCTAGCCTTGGCTGCACAACCTGTGCACATGCCTAGGATGGTGAGTGCCAAAGACCCTGGCCTACCAGTGCCATTCTCTCACTCCCAGGCATAATTTAGGCAGCACAGTTTACACATTAGCCTAAGCAGGCCCCTGGTGTTTGTCCCACTCATGCACCTTTGTGATCACCCCTGAACTGGAATCACCCCCATTCCTCTAATCCAAAATGAACACCCAGTGTCTGGAAAGGTTACCTGCTCATTCCTCAAACCTGGCCTGAAAGCACCCAAACTTTGAAAACAACAAAGCAAAACCAAGCCTGGAGTCCAGAAAGGCAGCCTAGAATCTCACACCAGAAACACAACCAACAGAAGAAGTTCTCATGCCCAGATCTCATCGCAAACACAGATGATATGAAAGGCCTTGACAGCATTTCATTATAAAACCCACCAGTCCTATAGAAATGTTTTCCAATGAGAATTTCCCAGATGAACCCTGGACACTGAATTTAAGATAACACTCACAAACATGACCAAAGAATTTGAAAAAGTTTGAAGAAAACATTAATAAAAACCTCACTTAATTAAAGAATAGGAATAAGCCCTTGAATCAAGTTCAAAAAAGCCACAAATATACAGGTAAATGAAATGACAAAATTCAGGATCTGAATTCTTTTTTATTTAAATTTTTAAAAAATTTTACACACTAACCCCAGTTCCCCCACCCTTTTCTCCCACCCCCACCTCTGCCATCCCACCCCCATCCAGTCCTCAGAGGAGTTAAGGCCTTCCTTGGGGAGTCAACAAGTCTGGTATACCAAGTTGAGGCAGGACTGAGCCCCTCCCCCCTATATTCAGACTGTGCAAGGTATCCCACCATAGGGAATGGGCTCCAAAAAGCCAGTTCATGCACCCAGGATAAGTCCTGGTCCCACTGACAGCTTCCCCCACCAATTGATCAAGCCACATAATTGTCACCCACATTCAGAGGGCTTAGTTCAGTCCCATGCAGGATCCCCAGCTATCAGTCCAGAGTCTGTGAGCTCCCACTAGCTCAGATCAGCTGTCTCTGTGATTTTCCCAATCATGATCTTGACACACACACACCCTCCCCTTTGCTCATATGATCCCTCCTCCCTTTCTTCAACTAAGCTCCAGGACCTCAGCCCAGTGCTTGACTACAGATCACTGCATCTGCTTTCATCAGTTACTGGATGTAGGTTCTGTGATGACAATGAAGGTAATCACTAATCTGAGCATAGGGGAAGGCCAGTACAGGAGCATCTGAAATCTTAATTCAGTCAAGAGATAGAAATACTGAAAAAAAAAAGCCAGCTGAAATGAAGATGGATTGAAAAACTAGTAACTCAATTAGAAAATTCAGGAGAAAGTCTTCCAAGTAGGATGGATCAAGGAGAAGACAGAATATCAGGACTTGAATTTAAAGTAGAAGAATTGGACCACTCAAGCAAAGAACATGAAAAAATTAAAAAACACATGAAAGGTGTATGCAGAAAATTTAGGACACCAAGAAAAGACCAAACCTATGAACTACAGGCACAGATGAAGGAGAAGAATCCTAGGACAATGGTATAGACCAGATCTTCAATGGCATCATAGAAAATGTCCTATACAGATACAAAAAGCAAATAGAACACCATACAGACAGATTCGGAAAAGAAACTCCCCTTGGCATATTATGGCTAAAACATTAAAAACACAAAGCAGCAGAGGATAGCTGTTGAAAAGAGGAAAATCACAAGTCACACGCAAAGGTAAACCATCAGAGTCATGGAATGCTTCTCAGCGGAGGCTGTAAGAGCCACAAGAGCCTTGAGGGGTGCACTTCAAGTTCTACATAGTATGAAAATTCAGGCATTTGAAAAGAAGATTCATAAAAATAATTGTAATGATAAAAATCCATACTCTCAGGCCTGCAGTAGGAAATGAGGATAAAGCAAAGGATCTCAGATCTGAGCCATTTTCTTTGTTCCTTCACATAGTTCCTAGCTCCAGTCAGAACGCTCCAAGATTGAAATGAGCGATAATGAACTAATGGACATTAAAAAAACAAAACAAAACCACAAAACACCTCAGTTCCGCCTTCATCAAGACCAATTGCGAATGACTGGTCCAGAACTGAACCCCTTAGTCCCAGCCATTTCAATGGGGATGGGTTGCATCTCATAAGCATACACACAAAATTATGAAAATGAGCATGTGTAGAGGTTTAATAGCTAATTTTCCAAGTTGATTATCTTGGCCAGTTCATTGGGATGCTCTTGTTTCTTTGCTAATTTAATTTGTTTCTTCCTTTTCATTGTGTCCTTTAAATAGCAATTAGGGAAGATGGCACTCCATTCTGCCTCCTCCTTGCCCTTCTGCTAAATCGTGGTTCCACCCTGTGCCAGATGGTTACGGGTGTGTGAGGATATGGCACTGGTGAAAGGCAGGGTGGGTGAAAACACTTGACTCAAGCTTAAGAAAGCCAAGAGAAAGTTGCCAATGGTCAAAGTGGCGTGTGTGTGCGTGTGTGCGTGTGCGTGCGTGCGTGCTGATAGCTGCAACAACTCACATATTCAGAACTGTGAAGTGCCTAGCATTTTGAAGTGAAGATGTGCTTACATCATAGCAACCAGCACACGGCAGCTATTTTAAAGCTGGTTATCAACCCAATAAAAACTTAAAATCTCTCCTCTTTGTGCTTCCCCCTTTAACATCATATGCTTGTGTATGTTCCAAGCTGCTATTAAGTGCTCTGCTGAGTTTTAGTGTATTGTCCCTAAAAGGCATTTCCCAAGGGCTTGTTTTTCTGCTGCCTTATCTTAGGCAAGCCAAAGGGAGCCTCCTCAATATGTAGCACTTTACTAATAAATTGTGCAGTCTGCTCTTAAAACGCCATATGTTCTGGTGAGGGTGGTATAAGAGGTCTCAATTCAATATGTGCTCATTTTGTGAACAAAAGAAGTAGAAGAATAGTCCCTCATCTTATGCAGCTATAATAGAGATTTGAACAGACCACGAAATAGGATGTGCTGGACAGAGCACATATACTGAGGGCTTTGAAGGTCAAGTGGTCCATGAAGTTGGGCTAGAAGCACCTTGAGGTGGTGAAATCTTGGGTAGAGAGTGGTTGACATAGTGTGGATGTCAACCATGGAGGTTCCCTATGGCTGTTCATCCTTGCAGCTCTGAAAAATCCACAAAAATTATCCTTTTCCTCTACAGGATCTCTTAGTCTTACATCATATGCTGCAAAGTAGTGAAAGAGAAATGTATAGATGCCAACTTCTCTGGAAGGCAGGCCACTAAGGAGAAGATAGACATTCACGGGTCTTTAGAATAGTACTTGCTTTCATTTATATCCTGTTAATTGATGGTGGAATCCTATGAGAATTTAGAATTATATATTTCCTTTATTTTTTTCATTTCTCTGTGTTAAAGAATCTTCCTGCTACCTCAATTATAATGGGAGTTTCCAGTAGTAGAAGAGGTCTCCTCTACTAGGAAGGCAAACAAAACTTAGATATGCAATGGACAGTCACCTCATTGGCTCCTGCCTCTACACTACAGCTGTTCAGATAGGATAAACTGTCTTCATAGCTATGAGGACTGTCACAAGACTTTCTGGTTATTCCTGTACGTGGATCACATTATTCTTAAAGAGGGTATTTGTCTATAAGGTAGACTGCCCTAGTACATACCTAAAAAGTAGAATTCACCCAGTATTTGTTGGATGAATGAGTGTGTAGTTGAGAAATCTAGAAGGCTACTGGGAGGCCCAGAGACTAGCACTCCCTTGTCTGGCTTTGTGGTGTGTTGGCAATGGGAGATAAACAGTCCTCAATTAGGCGGGAAGAGTCCCCAGGAAATCCTAATGTGCAGATGGGGTGTTAAAGAAAATGGCAAGCAGTTTGGGTGAGCTTATTAGATTTGGAGGTAGGATCCTAGCAGTATCTAAGAAGCATTCTTTGGGAGAGCAGCCATGGAAAATGACATTCCAGGAAGAAACTGATCTCTATGTTGGGATAAGAGTGTGAGAGAGGAGGGGTGATGGGGGAAGACCTGTCAAGTTACTCTGGCCTCCAGCTTTGACTGTGAAGTGGTTTCCGCTCTTCAGAGTAACAGATGAGCAAACCTGTCATCTCCCTGCGTCTTATGTCACCCAGAAAGGCATGACTTCCACTGAGGTGCTCAACAGAGACTGATTGATAGCATGAATTCATTAAGAGGCACAGGGGCGAGCAACATGGAAGACAGGGCTGAGTGTTCACGGCTTCTGAATGCTAGGTCTGCTCTAGGTCACCAAGGTCCTTTGCTTTTCCCTATGGACAATGGATTTAACTGGGTCTCATTACTTTAAAGGGTGGAACTAAGGACACATAGAAGAACTTAAGGGGAGATCGGTTTCACTTGGAATTTTCTGATAACTAAAGTTGTTCAGCATCACGAAACTACTGCTTTTAAGCAGTACTGTGCTTCATAACATGGAAAGTATGTGGGTAAAAATGGAGTGACCACATCTCAGGGATGATCTCATAAAGCTCTTTTACCGAGAAAGAGTTTGGTCCTTCCACTGCAGATCTTGGTATTATCCCTGGCATTGTTCTAAGGAATAAAATATAGTAAATATAACACAAGCAAGCTAAGAAAGGAGGCGTAGATACAGTATTGAGAAGGGCGATAGATAAAAAGAGCTCTGTGTATAAATTATATATATTTATGCTAATATTTTCAGTGGATGATGACAGAAGCACATTCCAGGCCGTTTTCATCTATTATGTACTGGTCAATAAGAGCATATCTGAAGAAGAAAAAAGAAATAGGAGAGGGTTGAAGGCCTCCATGGGGTAGCTGGCTCTTTAGCAGGGCTATGGAAAGAAGTTAAACGCAGGCAGGTGGGAGGGAGTCATTTCAGTGAGGCTGGCAGGGGTATCAGGCAGTGGGGGCTGCTGTGAGCCTGGTCTGTGGGGAGTGTTGGGACGAGGCAGAGTGATTGGATTCTCTCAGGCTCTCCATGTGCCTTTTGCACAGAGATGATGGGAACAATCAATGGCCATTTCCGGGAGTGCTACACCCACTTAAATCCATCTTGTCTGAAGCCCTCCCCTATTCTGAGTTCCGTTGGCCTGTGAACTAAGAGACTGGGGCGGGTGTCGCAGCTGTTCTTCTGACTAGCTGTTTGGTCATGAGGCATAGCTTAATCTCCCCCAGTTTATTGTCCACCATTATAATACAAGGGAGCTTGGTTAAAACATGCTTCTTAAACTTCATTGTGCATAGGATAGAGTTGAGAAGTACCTTCGAGTACCCCGTCTCGGGTAGGGTTTGAGGTTCTGGATTGTTAAGAAGTTCCCAGCAGTGCTCTTGTTACTGTTAGCAAGCCATACTTGGATGCAGTAGAAACTTCCACAGCATGGACACTGCACAAATGAATAACTCGCTCATGCCTTTTAAAAGTTGTTTGTAGTCATTTTCTTTCAGTGAGGATGAAATTATGAGATTTATAAGATTACGGAGAGTTTGAGCCTGACCTTAGCCTACGTAGGGAGCCAATAAATTACACAAAGTTTCCCCTTTGGGTCCTACTGTGTTCCACCTAGATATGTACTCGGTTTGATTGTCCAGTCTTAGGTTTCAGATGCATAATGTGAGTTCAGCAGGCCTAGCTAAACTCAAAGACAAACCACGGGACTTCGCTCGCTCTCATCTTGTGTTCCAGGATGGAAGGTAGGAATGCGCTGTTGCTTTAGGGGAAAACAATTCGGGATTTCCTTGCAGACAGAGTGAGTGCAGCTGTCTTTCTGCCAGCAGCACTCATTTCGTGAATCATTCGAAATTCCTGAAATGTGCCAAGGAGTCCCAGCCAACTCAGCATTCAGCCCTGCAGGCAACCAGCGACACAGTCACCCCTTCTCTGAGGCTTACGAAGAGGGTGCCTGGCTTAGGGTTTCTGTTACCAATGCACTTTAATGTTATCGTTCGTTTTCTGATAAAGTACGGGTTGGTATCTGTTCTAATTAAGAAAGAGAAGAGTTTAGGGTCCCCAAAATGAGTGTGAATGTGATTTGCTTGATGAACTCTAAAACTTTGTGATGCCCAAGGAATCGAGTGAAATGTGCACAAAAGACAGTTTATAGCGGGAAGCTAACTGGCTTGAGGGTTGTTGTTGGCACCTAACATAAGACAGCTTTGTTGAATAAGAAGAGTAAATAGGTGCCAAGGTCTTTCCAGCAATCTAATCTTAAAAGCTCAGTGATAAAAATATTTTTCAGAAATTTGCTATGAAAATCTACTAATTAGAGAAATTCACTCCAATTGCTTTAGTAAAGTATCACAACAATATTAGCAGAAACAGAGACTGGCCATGCCCAACCTATATTTTAGTGAATCCTTCATAATTTATTCAGGTTGGAAAAATCTAATTTGAGACACTAGACTTTCAAATACACTACAATAGTGTACTTGAAATTTTTTCCCATGTGGCTGAACTAGCTGGCCAGGAAGCTCACTGGGATCCAGCTGCCTAAAGTCAGTGGCACAGACCAAGTCTTTAACAAAACCATAGCGGAAAAGGTACCCAAATTAAGAAACACACACACATACAAATACAAGAAGCACACAGAACACCAAATAGACAAGACCAGAAACAAAAATCCCAATGACTTATAGTTAAAGCACGAAGCATACATAATAAAGCGTACTGGAAGTTGCAAGATAAAACAATGCAAGTCACATATAAAGGAAAACCCATCAGGATAGCAGCCAGTTTCTCAACAGAAACCTGAAAGGTGAGAAGAGCCTGAGATAATTCATTTCAAGTCATAAAAGACTATGACAGCCAATCTAAAATAATTTATCCAGCAGAAGCATCAGCTGTGATTGATGGAGAAAAAATTTCCATGAGACAAACAGCCTAAAACTGACCCCAATAAACAAACCTAAGAAAAATATAGGAAGCATTATTTCACCGTGAAGGGAAGAGTGAGCATAGCAGACTGTGGGCATAAACATAAAGCCCTAATTATTAGGACACAAAATGCCACTGAGAACACAAACCACCAAAGAGGAATAGCATGATGACCACAACTAATACACACATTTCAATAATAACTTTAAATATCAATTCCACCAACTCTAATCAAATGACTGGACTAACTGACTGGATCAAGAGAAAAAAACCCATCTATCTTCTGCCTACAAGAAACACATCCTCATTTTAATATTAGGCACTGCCTTAGAGTAAAAGGTGGACAAATGGGGCCAGGAGCCAAACAGGCAATATTATCCTAAGATCTGACAAAATAGACTTCTAACAAAAACTACAGAAGACAAGGAGGGACACTTCATTCTAATCAAAGGAACAGTTAACCAAGAAGACAATACTATCCTAAGCATATATTTATCAAACTCAGAAACACCTAATATCATTAAAAAAAACCACTACTAGAATTAAAGACACAGATTAACACCTGTCCATTAATAGTAGGTGACTTCAATACTCCATTTTCTCTAATAGACAAGTCATCTGGACAAAAGCAAACAGAGAAACATCAGAATTAATTGATACCATACCTCCAGTGGACTTTACAGATAGCTACAGAATATTCTATCCAAACACCAAAGAACACACATTCTACTCAGCCGCACATGGAAGCTTCTCTAAAACAGACCACGTCCTGAGACACAATACAAATCTTTATAAATTTAAAAAGATTGAAATTGTTCCTTGTATCCTATCTGATGGCAATGCAATAAAACTTAAAGTTGACAGCAAATACAAAACAAAACAGAAACAAAACCCTCTAGTAAATACAAAACCCTTGGAGATTAAACAACCCATTACTACATGAATGAATGGGTCAAAGTAGAAAACAAGAAAGAAATAAAAAAAATTCCTGGAACTAAATGGAAATTAAAACATAACAAAACCCCTGAGACGCATTGAAAGCAGTCCTGTGGGGACTGTATCTACATTAAAAAAATCAGATGAGCACAAATAAATGGATTAATGGTACAACTAAAAAGATTGGAAAACTAAGAAGAAACCAAATCCAAACCCAGTTAATGGGAAGAAATAACAAAAACCAGAGCAAGAATCAATAAAATGGAATCAAAGAAAACAATAAAAGACTCAAGAAATCTAAAATCTGTTTCTTTGAGATGATAAACAAAATTGACAGACCTTTTGCCCACCTAACCAAATGAATGAGAGAGAGAGGGGACCCAGATAAAGAGAGTTAGAAATGAACAGGTAAACATTAACAACAGACATAAAAGAAATTCAGAATATTATAAGGGAATATATTTTTTAATTAATAAACTGATTGGCCTATTATCTCAGGCTTCTTGTTACTTAATTCCTACATCTTACACTAACCCATTATTCTTGTCTGTGTTAGCCACGTGGCTTGGTACCTTTTTTGGTGAGGCAGTCACATCTTGTTTGCTCTGTGTCTGGCTTCCTCTGTGTCTAGGTGACGACTGCAGACTGAATATAAGGGAATATTTTTAAAGCCTGCACTCCATTAAGCTGGAAAATCTAAAAGAGATGGACAATTTTTCTAGATTCAGCCAAATTTCCAAAATTAAACCAAGAAGAGAGTGACCTAAACAGACCCATGATAAATGAAGAGGTGGAAAGAGAGTAAAAAGCCTCCCAGCTAAGAAAAGTCCAGGGCCAGATGGACTCACAGCAGAATTCTATTGGATGGTCAAAGAAGATCTAAAGTCAGTCCTTCCAAAAGGTAGTCTGTCTGTCTGTCTATCTATCTATCTATCTATCTATCATCTATCTATCTATCTATCTATCTATCTATCTATCTATCTATCATCTATCTATCTATCTATCTAATGTGTGTGCATGCATGTGTGTGTATGCGTGCACATGTGTGTATTAAACAAAAGTACTTCCACACTTCTTCTAAAAAACCAGTGTTACTCTAATACCCAAACCAGGAAAAGACACAACAGCAATTAAAAAAAACCACAGACCAATATCTCTGATGGCTATAGACTCAACAATACTCAATAAAATACTTGCAAATGTCAGATATACATTCAAAAGATTATACACCATGACAAAGTTGACTTTATTCCTGAAATGCAGGGCTGGGTCAACATACACAATCAATAAATATAATAAATCACATACATGGACTTAAAGAGAAAATAACATAATCAAACCTTTGACAAAATCTGACATTCCTTCAGGATAAAAGTCTTAGAGAATGTAAAGTCTACCTTTTGGAAGGACTGACTTTAGATCTTCTTTGACCATCCAATAGAATTCTGCTGTGAGTCCATCTGGCCCTGGACTTTTCTTAGCTGGGAGGCTTTTTACTCTCTTTCCACCTCTTCATTTATCATGGGTCTGTTTAGGTCACTCTCTTCTTGTTTAATTTTGGAAATTTGGCTGAATCTAGAAAAGTTGTCCATCTCTTTTATACCTCAACATCATAAAAGCTATATACAAGAATCCTATGACCAACATCATCCTGATGGAGAAAAGATTGAAGCAGTCCCTTTGAAGTCAGGAGTGAGACAGGGATGTCCACTGCCATTCCTTTTCAACACTGTGCTTATAGTACTAGCCGGAGCAATAAGGCAGCAGGAGGAAATTAAAGGGATACAGATTGGGAAAGAAGAAGTCAGAGTATCCCTATTGCCAAACTCTACCAGAAAACTTCTAAAATGATAAACAAATTCAGCAATGCAGCAGGATGCAGAATCAACTTGCACAAATCAATAGCTTTTCTATACAGCAATAGCGAACACACAGAGAAAGATATTATGAGCACACTCCCATTCACAATAGCCTCAATGAAAAAAATATCTAGGAATAAACCTATCCAAGGAAGAGAAGGACATCTATAATGAAAACTTTAAATGTCTGAAGAAAGAAATGAGAAAGACAGTAGAAAATGAAGATCCATTCCATGCTTGTGGATTGGTAGAAATAATATTATAAAAATGATCATTCTACAAAATGCTATTTATATTTATATTATATCAACGCAATCCCGATCAGAATCCCCATCTTATTCTTCACAGAAATAGAAAAATCGAAATCTAAAATTCATATGGGATCAAAAATGACCCTGGATGGTCAAAAAACAAAAATCCTGAGGGGAAAATGCCAGAGGGATTACCATTCCAGACCTCAAAATATATTACAGAGCCACAGTAATAAAAACTATGTGGCATTGGCACAAAAACAGACATGTAAACCAGTGGAACAAAGTCAAAGACCCGCACATGAGCACACATAACTCCAGCTACTTAATATTTGACAAGGAAGCCAAAAACATAGGCTGGAAAAAAGAAGGTATCTTCAACACACAGTGCTGAGAAAACTAGATATCTACATGTAAAAAATGAAATTAGATCCACATCTATCACTTTGCACAAGAATTAAAGCCACATAAATCAGTAACTTAAACATGAAACACTGAAGCTGCTAGAAGAAAAGATAGATAGTACCCTACATGATGCAGGTAGGTGTATGCAAGGACGTCGTGAATAGGACACCATTAAGGCCAATAATTGTCAAGTGGGACCTCACGAAACAAAAGCTTCTGCACATCAAAAGAAAATCAAAGGAGTAAAGAGAAAGTCCACAGAATGGGGGAGAATTTTTGCCAGCTATCCATCTGTCAGATAATAAAGAACTAAAAAGAAAATAAGGGTTAAAAAAAAACCTCACAAACAAACTAAAAAACAAACAAACAAACAAAACCAAATGACTCATTCAAAAAAACAAGCCTGGGACCTGAACAGAGAGTTCTCAAAAGAAGAAAAAAGAATAGCTAAGAATATTTCAAAAAAGTTCATCATATCTAGCAATTAAAGAATTGCATATCAAAACAACTTTGAGATTTCATCTTACCCATTGGAATGGCAAAGATCTGTTACAGGGAGTGGGGCCCCTTGTTCTGGCCTGGCTAGCTTACACCCAAAAATAATCACACAGAAACTGTATTCATTAAAACATTGCTTGGCCATTAGCTCTAGCCTCCTATTGGCTAACTTTCACATCTTGATTTAACCCATTTCTATTAATCTGTGTTCACCACGAGGTTGTGACTTACTGGGAAAGATTTAGCATGTCTGACCTGGTGTCTCCATGGTGGCTCTCTGACTTTGCTTTCTTCCTCCCAGAATTCAGTTCTGTCTTCTCCACCTACCTACGTTCTGCCCTATCAGCCCAAGCAGTTTCTTTATTGATTAACCAATGAAAGCAACACATAAACAGAAGGACCTCCTACACCAAAGATCAATGGAACGACCAATAGCAGATGCTGGAGGAGATTCAGGGAAAAGGGAACCTCCATTCACTGTTAGTGGGATGGCAAACTGGTGCAAAAAGATAAAACTAAATCTCCCATATAAATATACCAGTCCTTGGCATATGCCTAAAGGAGTTGGCATCCTACTTCATAGATAATTGCTCGGCCACATTCATTGTTGCTCTATTCACAAGAGCCAAGAAATAGAAACAACATAAATGTGCTATGACCGATGAAAGGATAATGAAAATGTGGCACACAGACGTGGAATACATTCAGTGGTAAAGAAGAGTTAAATCCTGAACTTTGCCGATAAAAAGATGGAACTAGAAAAGATCATATTGAGTAAGGTCATGCAACAGTCCCACTTGGCTATGACACCTATAAACCACACCAGAGACCATCATGATATGATAACCCTATGGGTATAGTAGTGAGACATGTGCCATGGTGGGAACCAACAGCTCTCTGATTGGACCTTGGACCCAGTCAACAAAAGGGACATTGCACCTGGCCCTGGAAACCTACCTGCTAGTGAAGTCATGGTTATTGGAGGAGAATCTAGAACCATTCGTTTACTTAACCAGCTTAGTCCCTAACCACAATCCATAGACATTTGTTCTCACACCCAGAGACAAGTGCAGTCTTCACTCCTCATCAAGGAAACTTCTCTTTGCCACCGGTGGAGGTCACTACAGGAAACCATGACCAACCAATGTGCAGAGCTGTGGAGCCCAGCCCCTGTAGATACAGTTACAAACACTCTCACACCTGAGCTCAGGGAGCATTGCTGAAGAGGGGGAGGAAATACTGTAAGAACCAGGGAATCAGGGGCTTTGCTGTGAGACTGTGTCTTCTAGCAACATCAGAAGCTACTCACATAAAGTCTCACCGACATGATTGCCCAAATGTGAGCTGAGCAAATGTGACATTATCAAACATTCCAGACAGAAGAGAGAAAAGCCCAGGAGGCCTCATCCCTACACAAAGAACTATAGGCACCTGAGTAAAGCTGGGAGGAGGAGAGGTGGCCCTCCCCAGGAAAGAGCCCACCAATTGGTAGGCCAGAGCCAAATGGTCAGCCTGTAAACATATATACAAATAACCTTATAGGGACTCAGCAGGTTCTATTTGGGAATATATATGTATATACAAACACATAATATGTACATTCGCTAGCAATGGATGAAAACAGAGGGTGTGAATTTAAAGAAGATGGGTGTATGGGAGGACCTGAAGGGAGGAAAGGGAAGAGAGAAATGTTGTAATTAATGTGAAATCTCAAAAATAAGCCAAAAAGAGAGAAACAAATGAAACAGCAACCACAAAAAAGAGTAAAGAGTAAAGAGAGTCTGTCACTGTGCTTAGCTTATATAAACCCACTTTGAATTACATCTTACTGTCTGTTTTGTGTTGCTCAATGCATATGTGTCTAGAGCAGATGACTTGGCACAGGGTGGCCTCTTAGGGAGTCATCTCTCGAGAAGGAGGGGTGGCATCCCTGCATCTCCCCCCTTTCAGCAGCCATTAATTACCTACAGCTCTTCATCTAGGGATGGGGCCTTGCAAGGCCACGCTGGCATGTTAACTGGAGGTACCGTTTTTCTAGGTCTCGTTTAGGAAACCATATTATTGAGATCTTCTGCGTGCAGCTTCTCTGTCATATGTAGGAGACACTGTCACACAGCAGAAGTCCTGCTCCTAAAGTCTTTCTGTCTCCTCTTCCGTGATGCTCCCTGAGCCTTGGTACAGGTTGTGTCGATGATGTACCAATGGGGTTGGGCACACCATGGTCAGTTTTTCTCTGCATCTAGACCAGCTATGGCTTCTCTCTGCTGGAGAATAAAGTGTCTTTGATGAGTAGTTAAAGCTACGCTTGTCTGTGGGTATAAAGAGACACAGCTAGAATTTAGAATTAGAAATTGTACTAGTTTAGGAAATTGACAGTAATAGGTTCTCCTCTAGAAGCCATGGACTCACTTTACATTCTTATTTAACTTGCTTAGATAAGATTAGTCTCTAATGGAAAGATCTTTGGGCAGCTGGTACAGATTGGGAGGAGAGTAAGCTATACCAGCCTTCAAACAGGCAGGGAGAGACCCAAGGAAGAGCCTTGGGGGCTGTGAGACGCTAGCATGGCAGAGTTTGTTTCTGATTTCAGTTTCTAATTCTCTTGGCACTGACTCTTCTCTGACTGTGTATCAGCCCATTAACTTGGAAGTGAATAGGGCTGTGGGTGTCACGTACAGGAAATCACCCATCTTATAACTTCTTCAACTAGAGGGATCGAGTCTCCCAGAACCGTTTCTAAAAACAGCGAGAAAGAATTCTGATTGGCTGTTACAGGTGGGTGATGTCATTAGGTCCATGATCTATGAGTAGATAGGTATGACCATAAAAGAACGTGCCAACTCCCAATGTGTTTGGCATTGGGAGAAAGGCATAAAATCCTGAAATAAGGGTGAGAAATGCTTGTCAGACACTGGAGGTGAAGGGCTGGGCAAGGGCTACGGAGTATGCAATAGTTGGCTCCTGGTTTTGCTTGATATCCCCTGTCCTCCACTACTGGTTCCAACTCTGTGTGGGTATTGTAGTCCCATTCAGTAAGCTGCAGCTACCCTGATCCTTGGAAAGTAAAGCTGCCAATGTCTCCTGGACCCTACACTGTCCCACACTAAGTGGTGGCCTGTCTGCTTCTGTAATTGATTAGCCTGAATCACAGCAGGAAAGGGGAGGGACAGACTGAGAGACACTATGTGGGACAGGTGCAGAAGATCTGAGAGTGACCTCAGACGCACCTGTACCCCACTCCTTCCTCCTCTCTGGCCTCAGTAGCCAATAAACACGTGTGCGACACACAAGTAGATCCTAAGTCACAGAGGAGGCAGGAACAACAGCGTATGAGTCTTTGAATCCTGAGAATCTCTGACTATAGTTCCTTCACAGAGTGAATGAATAATAAATAACTGTAGGCTTGACCTCAGTTTAAGTCAAGTTTAGCTGGTATATTAAAAATGTCAGAGATGTAACTGGGGCTAATTGCAATTTTAAATATCCTTAAATCAGAACATTTTACATCTAATACACGTGTTGCTATTGTTTCCAAGTGAGAATAATAGAGCAGAGTCGTATTTGTCATTACAGAATGTGTCTTTGAGGAGACTATTATACATCTACAGCAGTTTTAATTAAAGAGTACCAACTAATGAGTCTGGGCCTCACTTAAGACACTCGCGGTTTTTATGATTCAAGCACATTGTCTTTTACAAGTAGATACTGATGAGTCCCATGAAGGCAACGGATCCTGGAAATAGAAGCAGAATTGGAACAAATGTGTTTATTAGTCTTATTTGTCTTCTGATGATAGCTGAGTTGCTTCTTCAGCTGGACACATGTCCAGATTCAAACTTCTTTAAAACAGAGGACTTTAATGTAGCAGAAAACTTTATAAATAAGTTGATTATGCTATCATTTTCTCCAGAAAGGAATTGACTCCTTGAGAATATCATGAAGATTCTCATGCACTACTTTTCATTCTTTCATCAATGGGTATCTTTTAATTAGCTTTTCCTGTTTTATGGTAACATATCCCTACTGCAAAACATTGAAACAATCTAGAGATGAATGCTAAATTTTAATAATTTGAGTCACACAATTCCCACAATCTTATTCTTCATGAATACTGTTCATGATTTGATGCACATTTGCTTATTTAACCAGCACGTGCACAGCAATTCTATATACTAAGCAATTCTCCGCACACGTTACAATTGCACCTCATTCAGTCCTCCTGACCTCCCTGTGAGGAGGCGTTGTTATTCCCCCATTTACAGGAAGAAGTGTACAAAGACACACAGCTCTAGTGGCAGTGTTGAGATTCAGACACAGGTCACCTGACATCGGAGACCCTGTCTCAGTTATACCAAAATCTAGATACCCTTTCAGATCTCTTCACACAGCATGCTGCCAGCTGGACTTGCCTCCCATGCGCATCTTGTCCTCACATAGCTTAGCATGGCTCAGAGCATCGGGTCCGTTGGGAAGTCCAGTATGCTTCTTGATAGTTATGAACCCTCTGGTGGCATTGCCTTTCAGAACATTCTTCTTTGGAATGTCAGTCATCTGCAGTATCTGGTCCGTGCACTGGCTATCTGCATTCTTCATCTCTTGAGACCCAGCCCTTTTTCACCCCTGAATATCACTAACACAAAATGCTCAGGCATAGAGAATTTTTTTAAATATTTGGAGATGGGAGATTTATAAATTAGAAAATAAATGAGCATGATGTTTGTTTTTTAAGAAAATACCTGTACATGTATGGGTGTTTTGTCTGCATGAGTGTCTATATACCAGAAGCTTGACTGGCGTCTACACAGGCCAGAAGAGGCCATTGGACCCACTGGAACTGGAGCTACAAATGGTTGTGACCACCATGTGGGTGCTGGAAATTGAACCCAGGTCCTCTGGAAGAGAAACCAGTGCTGTTAACCTTTGAGCCATCTCTCCAGCACCAAATATTTTATTTATTTAGATATTTTAGGTACTTAATTTTATTTCTTATGTATGAGTGTTTTGCCTGTTTGTATACCACATGCATGCCTGGTGTTCTCAGAGGTCAGAAGAGGGCATCAAATCCCCTGGAACTGGAGTTATAGGTGGTCGTGAGCTGCCATGTGGGTGCTGGGGACTAACCCTGGGTCTTCTGCAAGAGCACCATGTGCTCTGAACTGCTGAGCCATCTCTCCATCTCTAATGCAATGTTGAAAATGATTGTTCTTCAAGCTGGGGGAAATAAAAATATAAAATAATTTGAAATATATTTTTAGGGCACATTCCAACCTCTGATAATATTTTGTTGTCCTGTGGGTTGTTTTCAGTTGGACTTTTTCTCGTAGTTACATTTTCTTCTGTGTTATATCCTTAAGTCTTTTTTTTGACTTCATTGAGTGTCTTAAATGCCTGATCTCTCTCCCCTTATTACGTAGAACAATTCAGCTCCAGTTTCTAAATGAAACACTTAAATTTTGCCCAGTAAAATTTATCACTCACAACAAAAATATTTAATGTTGGAAATCTGTTGTTTCCTCAGTGCTCTTCAATGTGGAGGGCAGTGGGAGTAATTTTGCTCTGCAAATGACATTTTTATTGTGGCAACAAATAGATATCTACCCCAAAGTTCAAAAGTGCCAAGGCTGAAGAAAGCACTCAACTCTTATTTTGGAAACAATCTTCCTTTATGTGGACAATGTAGTCTGGAGGGATCCAAGACTGCATGGTGTTCATAGTGCATCCAAAATGTGTCATAGTCCTTACTCTCCTGTTCTAATGATAAGCACCTGATGGCACGGATTGGGTTCAAGTTTGGAATTTTTCCTCCATGCACACATGAACCATGCACATGTTCTATGGATGCACTTGTGTGCATGGGAATTGACAGAGCTATCCATTACATCATTGCACCTCCAAAAACTCAGTGATCCAGATGTTCACCAGTCTGGGTCAGATAAATAAATCCCAATAAAACTGTACAAAGAAAGAGAATCATGACAGCTTGTACCAGGTCACCTGGGTAAAGCTAGAACTACATTTGTCATAATTCTCTTCTTTGTAGTTTTTTGAATTAGAACTGGATCTCAAGAGGAGTGAGAAACGTGTGTGAATAGTACATAGTCCTTCTAAAATAATTTGTTCTGAAAAACATTTGTTAGCATTGTATGTCCCTCCTTCTATGGAGTTGAAGCCATTAGGATGGGGATATTCCCTTCCTTACCTCATCTTCCCAGTTCTTCTGCTGAGGAATTTGTCCTTCATGATGGCAGGCAGTTTGCTGTATTTTGTGGATGTGTGCTTGCTCTGCATAGGTGATGATTATGGTTCCAATCTTATGTCTATGCATTTGCCCGTGGCTACTCATTGACCAAGGCCCATGGTTTGTCAAGGTTGATAGTGGGTAGAAGTCAGCTCTCCCAAAGCAGCTAACGAGGGGAGTGTTCACAGGGGTTGAACTTTTAATGATGTCTACACTCTACTGGGAGCATCTAGTGCCTGGGTTGTGGCCCCCAAATCACCAGATTTTTCTCAGTTTGGATGGTATGTTGGCAGAGGGAACAAAAGAGGTTTCTCATTCTCTTTAAGTTATGGGCTTCATGGTGACCCCAGACTGAGAGGTGACAGGTTCTGCAGTAAGTGTTCGCTCTTTCCTTGACCCATACTCAGTTCTCCCTGCTGACTGGTACCTCACTGAAGACCTACAGTGGAAACACTTTCCATAGACTTTATCCCGACTTCTGCTTCACTTTCCCATCCTGCACCTGATGTCCTGGCTTCTCAGATTCGACTGTTTAGTGACTCCTTGGAATGGTCAACTCTCTCTTTCAGATCTTTACTTCTCTATCTTCTCCAACACATGTATGCAGCCTGATTCCTATATATAGGAATGTATATATATATATATATGTATATTATAGCACAAGATGCTTTTGTTTCCTTGAGTGAACCAAGTAAATAATCTTTTAAAATGACCAGGTTGCTCTATAGACTAATATAAATTGATCTCCTAGGTATAAGTATAAGGAACAAGGTGTTAAGCTGATGGGAGACATTACAGATAAAGGTAGAGGTCCCTTTGACCAAAGCTACCATTTCTTTGTCCCCATATCTTTTCCCCAGTGGTAAATGCTGTTATTAGCTCTAAATCAATTCTTATGTTGTGGAGAAGAGTACTTGCAAGTTGTAACTGCTGTGGTGGTTATTTTGACAAAATTATTTTATTGACATATAAGTAATGGGCACTAAAAAGCATGGATTATAAATACATACCATTATAAGTACAATAATTGCATATACATGTGCAACTGTCACCCCTCCCCAAGCTATAGAACATTTCCAACTCACCCTTATGTCCCTAGTATGGTTTTCTGATTGGGCACTCTGTCCTCTTTTGAAACCACTATCATATTCTGTCTCTACAGATTAATTTTACTCTTATCTGGCTCTTACCTACATACAAAATATACTTTAGGGGTAAGGACAGAAGAAGAAAATGTTTGCGTACACTTATTAATTCAAACATATACGATTCGATTGTCCTTAGATAAGAAGCAGAAGCATGTCGTGTGCACTCCTGGGCATGGCTTCCTTTACTCAGCAAAAGGTTTATGAGATTTGTCTGTGTTTTATGCATCAACTGCTTATGTTTTTAATGGTCAAATAGTATCTTTGTGAGAGTACACCACTGTCCATCCACTTTTCTATGGATGAACATTTGAGTTGTTTCCAGTTTGGGCATATTATAAATCCCCACAGGGCTTTGGAAGCAACTGGCAAGCGTTTATTTGAGGTTACAGCTATTAGTATTGGTCGAGTATCCTGTATCTGAAATGATTGGGACTGGAAGAGTTTCAGAGTTTGGGATATTTTGGATTTTAGAATGTAAGCATGGATTTAGGCCTCCGTAGTTTAAAAAAAATCTGAAACTTTAAAACAATTATTTTAATGTTTATGTATGATGTGTGTGCTTAGTGTATGAGTGTGGGCAGTGTGTGGACAACCCATGTGTGGAGGTCAGAGGACAGCCTTGGGTGTGGGTCCTAGCTTTCCACCTTGTTTGAGGCAGGGGATCTTTGCTCTTCACCGCTGCACATGCCAGCTCAATTGGCTTACAAACTACCCTGAACTTTCCATCTTTGCTTCCTCCATCCTCTCAGAATTGGGACACTGTCTGCTCCTCCATCCTCTCAGGAGAACTGGGATGCTGCATCCACTCCTCCATCCTCTCACAAGAACTGTGACACTGTATCTGCTCCTCCATCATCCCAGGAGAACTGGGATACTGTGTTAGCTTTTCCGTGGGTCTTGGGATTTGTCCACAGTCCTCACATCTACACAGCAGCGCTACCACCCTCCATCCTGAGCCATCACTCAGGCCTTGGAATCTGAAACTTTGTAAGGCTCTCACGATGCTCAACATTTTCCAACTTTGAAGCACTTCTGGTTTGGAGTTCTTGAATCAGGGATCCCTAATCTTATTATAGTTTTCAAATTTTGAATTTAATTTTTCCAGAGAACTTAACTTCATTACACTAAGACTCACAAATCACATGAGAACTTTATTTAGGCTCCCCATACCAACTGTATCTGCAGGAAAGACAGATGAATTTGTTCTTACATTGCAGATGAAGGATTCTACTGTGTTTTCAAGGACTTCCAGACTCACAAAATGAGTCACTTGGTGAACCCAGGAACAGAAAGACCTGGTAGGACAGCTCCAGGTAGCCAGATAAAGGGCCACAGTAATCCTATTCAAAACCATGGGCCACCTGGATCCCTGAAGGAAGGCAGACAGACAAATCCCAAATGCAGTGTTTGAAAGTCTGGGAGGGACAGTCTGACAGACAGCTCTAAGCCTTTTCCAGACTAACACTTAAGGTTCTGGGACATGACAAAAACACTCTCTTAGAAATATGGGTGCTGGAATACCCCTGCCTCTCATGAGCCCAGGGTCAAATATGATCCCTTCTGTTTGGTGATTGGGCATAAATGAGGGTTTTATTTATTTTTAACCTGAACTGGGTCATAAAGACCCCTGGGACTCTGTGACTTAGCGTGCTTGATTCTTATGGGGATTCCTATCTGAAGTTTTGGTTTAAATTTTTTTTTTGGATGAGTGAGTTGTTTCCCTTATATTGCACCTAATGGTAATTAGCAGGGCTGACATAATGAATGAAGAACATATAATTACATTTCTTAGGATAGTACAATAACATTTAAAGATGTTTTGTAGTCACTTTTCACTGATTCCTTCTCTGTGAGAGAATTCTTAGTGTGCTAAGCACAATTAATTTGATAATGAAGACTGGCATGCATTTTTCAATAATAACATTTCCATAAGGGTGGTTTAAAGTTGTATTATGAGATTTGCACTTAGAATAGCTGTTAAATCAAATGCTGTTGATGAACTTTACCGTCTGAATGTCCACATTAATGAAGTCCTTAAAAAACAATGACATTTGCTGAATTCACCTTTAAGGAAGTCCCACTGAATACAAAAGATTTATTTTTTTAAATTAATTACCTAATGTGGCATTTGAATATTTTTATTGTAAAAAAGACATTATCTTAATTGCAGGATATGCATAATGTAAATGTAGTGCAATAGTGTCGTTAACAATAATAAAATTAGCCAGATTCTTTTTGTTTAAATTAAAACATCTTTAGGGAATTTCATATAAATATATATATTCGAATGGAAGTTATGTCACTCAGGGAGATAATGCTCTCCCCAGGAACAAAGAGTATCTAACAGAAGCCCCAGTGCCAGACAGGGAAGCCTCCATTTGGGTTGTTGGCCAGTGGAGTTGAAGTGACTTTCAAGCTATCATAGGCTGTTGCCCTTGCCCCTGGTTACCTCCTAGAACTTGGAGGTAAGAGAAGACAGCACACGTTTCAAACCGTGGACTTGGAGGAATCCAGTTGTATTTGTCCTGGAAGTCTCTTCTCTGCAGAGTAGCTCTCATAGTATCCAAAGCAAGCTGCCAAAGGGAGGAAAGCAATTAGTAGCCTTACTCACCTGTAAAGCCTACAAATCTCAACAATGACCACCAAGTAGAGGTTTTTCCCAGCGTGCAATAATGGCAATTATATCTTGGGAGTAACCAACAGTTGTCTAACTGGACAACTGATTTACAGGAAACAGAGACTCACTTGTTCACACACTCAGGAATCCCATAAAAACACTAACTTGCTGTGGGAGTTCCTTTTGTCTATGTGTTGCTTTTAATGGTTAATGAATAAAGAAACTGCTTTGGCCTATAGCAAGGTAGAACTTAGCTAGGCTGGGAAAACTAAACTAAATGCTTGGAGAAAGAAGGCAGAGTCAATGAGAAGCCATGTAGCCCCACCAGAGACAGATGCCAGAACTTTACCCAGTAAGCCACAGCCACATGGCAATACACAGATTAATGGAGAAAGGTTAATTTAAGGTATGAGTTAGCAAAAAATACACTTATGCTATTGGCCAAACTATTACAAATAATATGGTTTCTGTGTGATTATTTTGGGGCTGAGCAGCCAAAAACAAACAAGTGGGCTCTTATAACAAATTGGCTCTCAATGTGGGACTCAAACCCAAGACCCTGGGATTAAGAGTCTAATGATATGCTATAGAGATTTGCATCGGTATGGATCTTGGTTTATTGACTCAAATTAAAGGTCAATTTTGTTATATGTATATTTCTGCTCTTGATTAAGGTATTATGCTTGTGCAGCTCATTTAAAAATGAAATATATAATTAAAAATATAGGTTAATAGATAATCATCCATAATAGTCAAGCTTGTAGTCATGTTAGTTAGGTTTTTTAGATAGATAAAGATATATTTCAGTTAGATAGATAATCTTCAATTCTTTCAAAGACTAACAAAATATGGCATTTAAAATGTTTGAAGAGCTTAAGACTTTTCATGACAATGAGACACATCTGCTCCTGGCAGCATCAATTACTTCAAGAGGATGATGGGCATCAAAGAGGCTTCTTATGGTGTTTGTTAGCCATTTGGGTAAGAAACTCCTCTACCTGGACAGCTTGATAAATTGGACATGCTGAATCCACAAAGAAATGACTGCTAAACTTGCCTAAAGGTGAGACAATCCTTTGGGATTCCTGCTTCATGAAAGAGTTGCTAGATATTCTGCAGGACACAGAAAAATGTGACTAACAAACTGCCAATATAGGCGGAACTGTCTTTAAAATTTCCTGCTTCATGAAAATGTCTGCTGGATACTATGGGCCTGTAGGCTAAAAATGGATACTCCATTGTTACAAAAAAACTTTGAGTGACTGTCCAGACAGTGAGATGTCTTTGTCAATCTTAGAATTTTGAAAGTTGCTTACAATGTACTTATTGTTTACTTAGGTAATATTATATCCTTCTGGAGTCTTTGACAGAGTTAAAAAATAGATAGTTAAAGTTTTTCTTAGTTATGATAAAAGATAAAGTAGATATAAATATATAACTACAATTCTTGTTTGATACCTGTTTTGTTATATGTAATTTTACTATGTTGAAGTTCAAACCTTCATTTTTTATTTTAACAAAAAAGGAAAAATGGTGTGGGAGGTCCTTCTGTCTATGTGTTGCTTTTATTGATTAATGAATAAAGAAACTGCTTTGGCCTATAGCAAAGCAGAACTTAGCTAGGCCAGGAAAGCTAAACTAAATGCTGGGAGAAAGAAAGCAGAGTCAGTGAGAAGCCATGTAGCCCTGTCAGAGACAGACGCCAGAACTTTACCTGGTAAGCCCAGCCTCGAGGTATACACAGATTAATGGAGATAGGTTAATTTAAGGTATGAGTTAGCAAAAAATATGCTTAAACTATTGGCCAAATAGTATTACAAATAATATGGTTTCTGTGTGATTATTTCGGGGCTGAGCAGCCAAAAACAAACAAGTGGACTCTTACAACAATAACTTATACCCAAAGTACCTGTAGGGTAAAAAAGACAGAAGAAAAAATAGAAATATTATAAAATAAATGATAAGATAAAATAAAAAGGAAAGAAAAGCCCTGACACATCATTGTGAGACAAAGCCCCTCCAAAGATGCTGTTAAGTAGTTTTCTGTTGACCGTCTACTGCTGGGCATTCAGTCTGCCCTTCAGGCTAGTTTGTTTCCCCAGTGAGACTCCCTTGGAGGAAACTAAATTTTCATTTGCAACTGGTTTTCAATTGGAGATAGCTTTTGGGTTAGGGACAGAGGTATGTGTCTACTTCTTTCAACTATAGGGCCCCATCCAGTTTAAACCTGTGTAGGCTCCATGCATGCTGCCTCAGTCTTTGTGCATTTATATGTGTGTTGATCCAGTGTTGATTTAGTGGCCCTTATTTTCTTGGTGTCCTCTCTCCCTTCTGACTCTTAGACTTTTTCTCTCTCCTCTTCTGTGGGGCTTTCCTGAGCAATGAAGGGGAGGGATTTGATGGAGACATCCAGTTTAGGGCTGCGTGTTCCATGGTCTCCCACTCTCTGTATAATGTCTGGTTGTGGGTCTCTGCATTTGTTCCCATCTGCTGCCAGAGAAAGTTTCTTTGAAAATGGTTGAGCACTGCACTGCTCTATGAGTATAGCAGGATGTCAATAGGAGTCATTTTATTGCTACACTTTATTTTAGAATGGTAACATTTTACCATAGGTCCCTGGGCTATCTAGTATCAGGTTTTTGGTCATCCAAGCAGAGTCCAGCATAGGTTCCACCTCATGGAGTGGGCCTTAAGCCAATCAGATATTAGTTGCTTACTCCCACAAGCTTTGTGTCACCATTGCGCCAGCATGTCTTGCAGACAGGGCATAACATTGTAGGTCAAAGTATTTGTGGCTTGCTTGGTGTTTACATTTTTCCTTTGGTAGATGCAGAGGTCTGCTCAAGGCAGGCTGCCTATGATTCCCCTGGCATGGTTTCCAGTGAATCATGCAGTTATACACAGGCTGGGTCACAGGTGGCATTGCTTCTGGGAAAAGACCCTGTCTAGCATCATGACGTCTTCTCTGACATCATCTGAACCACACAGACTCCATCACCACACATCCTAGGACTGTTTTTATCTAACACCACTGGACAGTGTTCACTTCCTAGCATCTCCCTCAGCAGATATTAAGCTACCCATGGGTAAGGCAACAAAATGTTATGAGTGTACCCAACAAATCTGTTATAGCCCGAGTGTCAGTGTTCCTATAGAATACACCCCTCCCCCACAACACACACACAAGGTTTAAATCTTACTCCTTGACCTTTTGTGATTCTGTCAGGAGCGTGGCGTCTTCACAGATAGCTTTAGAGCCCTTATACAACTGGCCCAATGGAAGCCACATATCTCTTGCTCTGTGAGAGGGTCCAGTGAGAAGGTTCTGTCTAAGGCCAGGAGTTTACCTAATCTGTGGGCTCTTTTGTCTTTTACTTCCTGAGCCTCTAGAATTATAAGAAATAAATTGTGCTGTTTCTAAATTGCCCAGTTTGTAGTGTTTTATAATCCTGAGTAGACTAAAACAACATCTAACATTTTGAGGAATTAATTTGTGACCAAAGGGACCCTACTCTCAGGGTGAATAATTACAGTAATTCTTTTCTCATCAGCAACACCTATTGTAGAGTTTTTGGCATATCATTGCATGACTGCATCACTCCTGGTATTCAGTTGCTTTGGTAGATGAGACATGTTCCCGAACCTCATTGTGCCTCAATCTGTATATATAAACAATAATGGTTACTACCTCTTATGGTTGTTACTGCCTTTAAATGCGCTTCTAATGGTAAGGTAGAGACTACAGTGCCTGACACATAGGCATGGTACTGTTGCTATTTTAAGAGAACACTTTAACCTCTAGAATCTTGGCATCCAGGTTGTTCGTGGTTAATGGAATCAGAAAACCTAAAGACTCCATTTCGAAGAGCCTTATAGGAAATTCTGAACCATAAAATGATGCTAAATATATGGTTCTAGAAAGTTCTCAAGTTTCAGACAAATACCTGTGAGAAATAGAGTTTCATAATGAACCTGGCCTTTTGAAGGATTTGGAGCTCAAAGTTTAGGTGTGGCAAATGCATTGACTCAATAGTCATGACAGCATTCGGAACTAGAAGTTCTGTTATTTCCACAGGAAATGCACAAAATTCACCAGGAGACTCCAAGGATCAAGGAAATCTTGAGTTCAGTCACTTGAAGTTATAGTAGACTTCCGTGGTAGACATCCGTGGTTGAGATGTGAAAAGTTTCAACTTTGGCTACATCCTGCAGTTCTAATATACAGGAAGAGCCTATGGTGACCGTTACTGTATTACTATTAAAGCTGCCTTCAGTGCTTTCCAGCATTTATTTGCTCTGCGTTGTTTTCTTTTTCTGAAACCAACATGGCCATCCAACTTTCTTTTGACCCATAAAACATAATGGGTGCAATGCTATATAATTTATTTGGTGGGGTTACCTCATGGGAAAACCTTCCGAGTCCACCAGCTCCAAAAGGTCCGATCTGGGAAAGCTAAGTGTGAATCTGGGCCCAGCTCTGCAGAGACAGCCCTACGTCTGAGGCAACGGTGGGCAGAAGCGGAGGTGGTGGCAGCAGTCAACGAGAGTACAGAGAATAAAGGAATGTGTGATCTGCAGATGTTTATAGAAACATTAAAACCATGCACAAACAGTTCTAAAGGAGGGCTAGGGGTAGAACATAAAGGGCCCTCTGTCATTGTCTTTCTGACACACGCTTCCTACAAGGCAATGATGTGATGCTTGAGCTAGCCATGTGACAAGGCAGATGTCCGTCCACTCCCCAGCTGCTCAGGTCCCAGCCCAATTAGCAAGTTTATGAGAGAAACCATTTGCGGTGGCTCTCAGAAGGGTCCCAGTGCTCCTGCCACCAAACTTCAGCTAATGATCAAAAGACATAACCACCCAGAGGAGCCTGTCAAACAGGCCTGTAAGAGGCAGTAGAAGGAATTGTTTTAGATAGAGCTTTAGAGTAGTGTGTCCCGAGGCAATTGATAAGCAGAAAAGAAAGGTGTGTGAGAAAGAAAAGCCTTGCCAATCTGTTTTTCTTCCTCTTTCTAAGGATGAAATAGTGTACCCCTGGCTGTGTGGGCTAGCTAGAGATCAGCCCATCATGATGTTAACAGAGGCCAGAAATACTTGATTCCACCACTAGATGGAAATTATATCTCTGTGATGTTACTAAGCATCAAGAGACCAGAAACCTGTAAGGAGTGACCATAGTGTTCAGAGCATTGAGCTGGCCTCCTAAGTTTCTGCTGCTTTTCTTTTAAAAACCTGCCTGAAGAAGTCATTTCCACAGTGTGGTGGTGGAGGTGAGGGGATCTGTAAGTGAGGAGAAGGAGAAGGGGGATCTGTAAGTGTGGAGGAGGAGGGGGATCTGTCAGTGTGGAGGAGGAGGCGGTGGAGGGAATCTGTAAGTGTGGAGAAGAAGGAGGAGGATCTGTAAGTGAGGAGGAGGAGGAGGATCTGTAAATGTGGAGGAGAAGGAGGAGGATCTGTAAGTGTGGAGGAGGAGGAGGGTCTGTCAGTGTGGTGTTAGAGAAGGTGGGGGATCTGTAGGATCGTGAAAGGATACTGCGCACTTCCTGGTGTGCAATAACAAACAGATAAAGCAGCCATATAGTCCCAGCAGTCATCATTTGTGACTTAGAAGAACAGTAACTGTGAGCAATCAAATATTGGGGACTTTGTTTCCTCTCGTTCTCATACCCTTTCAAGATGACATCTCTAAGTGCTGAAATAATTCCCCCTTGTAATATATCAGGGCTACAAGTGTTTATTAAAAAGCCAAATATCTGAGCACTAAAAGACTATTATTAGGTCGTCAGTGAATCCAGGGATTTTTTTTCCTATTTGAAGAGAAAATCAGCTGGGGAGTGGGGCCTATAAGCATTTCCTTTGCTGATTGGTGAAGAGGCCTGAGGAAGTAAGACTCTCACCCAGGGCTTTGTGAATGGCCCCTAGCATGCTTCTGACATGTGAAAACACGAATGGCCAGATTAAGGAGTATTATACACCCTTTATTGTTCCTCACCAGCAGTCATTTTCCCACACTAATCAGGGCCGACCCTGCTCAGCTTCCCAATTCAGACAAGGTCTGTGCATTCAGGACAACAGGGTTGCAGACACCAGGAGCCATTTTCTTTATTTCTTCTGGGTGAGGTTCCATCCCTCCATTTTCCTCTGATAATGAGTTTTCATAAACTTAGCAGCAAAGAGAGAAAAGCAAGGCAAGCCCCGTGGAAGATACCCAGGAACCCGATGTATGTTTTTATTTCCAACATCTTTTAGCAAGACTCGTATGTTCCCCCAACTTATATGCATTACTGGGGTACCTGGAGAGTTCTCCAGTCTTTGCTGAGATGTGGTCATCCAGGGAGATGACCGTACATTGGAGGGGCGGGGCCTGTCCCCAGCCTGCCAGCTTTGCTGTGGTGAGCTCTTGTCTGTGGAGCAGCCCTGACTGAAGCAGCGCCACCAAATCCCACCTAAGTGGTCAGAGCACAAATGAGCCTGCCCATGGGTAGTCCTACCCCATTCACGAGCTCTTTCAGAACAATTTCCATTACTTTTTTTTTTAAATACCGTTTTTGGCAAACACTTGATACTTGAAATAAAAAATGCATGAGTCACCTACTGGGATAGGCTCAGTGTGTGGTTCATTGAATTTAGCTAAATCGTGAGCCATCCATCAATAGTCCTCTTGGTGAACATACTTGTAATAATTTCGCACATTACAAACAAAAATAGGTATGATTTTCAAGATTCTTGAAGCTATTTCCCTGAGGGATTCTTTGGATTGTGTTTAGTGCTTTTTGTTTTGCTAGGTGTCGGCCTTGTTTACAGACAGACCCAAGGCTTGTCTCTCATGTGGTGAGGGAACTTTGCTGTGGAGATATCCTGGAGTCCTGAGTTAAGGTAAACAAGAATTAAAAACCGGTGTTTATTCTTGTTAGGTCGCCGACTTCTCTGATTAACTTTGGCGTTTAAAAATGATGCATCTCCTCTCAAAAGCGTCTTAGAACGGCTATGGAGTGCTATAATAATTTTTAGTGTATTTTCTGAGAGAAGGAACAGGGCAGAACCAGGGGGTTGTGTCTGCTCACGACCGCCCTCTGTTGGACGGTACTCTCCACTGCCCAAAGTCAATGAGTGCTAACATTTGAGGGGCACGCGACCCAAGAAAAGAAGACGGCATTGGATTAAAATCAATTTTGAAAAACTTATTTGGCTGTATTAAACTAACAGACATGTGTCAAAGAAGTAGAGCAGAAGGTTTCCGGCTTGAGAAGCCCTCATTCTCCCTCTGGTGGCTGCCGGAGCAGAGCTGTGTCTGAATCTCTAGATGGCTGACCTCTTGGGAAGTAAAAACAGCCACAAGAAAAAAAAAAAAGTCCCAACTTGTCTCTTTCATTAGTACAAAACAAAAGAAAACACAAAAATCACAACGGGTTTCTGTTTTTTATACAACCAGGATTTTTTTTATAGATATAAAATGTGAAATCAAAGTTTTTCCACAAACTATGCCTAATGGGCTTGGATCTATAGAGTGTGTGAGGGTGGTCCAGCAAACTAGTTGGGACATTTTCTTCGTTGCAGCTCACGCCTAGCCTTTATTCGTTTTCTCCAGAGTTGTTAAATGTCCAGGCTGTACTACTGGTTGAAAAACTTGGGGAAATCGTGTGACTCTGGGAACCTCATTTCTCTCATGCATAAATGAAGCATTTAAAATAAGTGATATTTCACAGTCATTTTGTTTCCAAGATGCATTCCAAAATGTCTTTTCTCCCAAGATGCTAGCTAGTGTCCGGTCAAAGTAAAGACCAGGCACACTGAGAAACGACGCGTTCAGTTGGGGAAGCAATGCGAGCTAATTTCAAGCTTTCAGCTGATGAGTACCGCCTGGGTGCTCAAGTCTCAGGGCACAGCTACGTCTGCAGTCTGAGTCCCCAGGGCCAGCAGATGGCGCGCTTGCCCAGCTCACACGTTTTTCTGGTTCCCGTGGTAAACCGCACTTACTCCCATCTAGAAATAACAGCAGCTACAGCTTGAACAAAATCATAACTTTTCCAGGCTACTGAAGTTATGGCGCACCGTGAGCTGGGGCATTCGTTAATATATAAAATTACTGGGATGATTATTAATCTATAATACTTTTTCTGGTGCTAGCTGTCCCTTGCTACTAGGTGTCAAAATGGTATTTATAAGTGGGGTTATATTTTCAGGTAGAGGAATTAGAGGGAAACAAGGGTCAAACAACGCGGATTTATTTGTTGATTGTCCTTTAACGTTGTCACCCCCTTTGCTCCTCTTGTTTCTAACGTACACCTCTCTGGTGGCACGCGCCATGTATGAACCTTGGTGTGTTGACTGGGAGGTTGTGCAGGCACCCAGACCCTCTCACCTGGGTGTGTCTTACAGGGTCACCAGAACCCCTGACCCTCTCATCCTGTGTTAGAGTGCTCTCTGCCGACAATACCGATTATTTTCTTTAAAGGAGACATTTTCTGAATGTTTATCGAATTTATTCACTGAATACTCCCAACAACCTGTAAAGGATGCAGGAAAAGAAGTCATTTCCAAAAATAGAAACAGATAATTGTATCATTTCTAGACTCTCAAATCCATAAGCCCATTAAACTGGTTTCTGGTTTGGATATATTCAGCCTTTACTTTTAGTTATGTTTATGTGTGTAAGCACACGTGTGTGGGGGTGTTAGTTATGTATATGTGTGTAGGTACACATATATGGGGGTGTCAGACCTTCTGGAACTGGCATCACAGCCTCAGGCGGCGTGAGCAGTGAGTGCCGGGAAGGGACCCTGGGTCCTCCAAAAGAGCAGCGAGTGCTTTTAACCACTGAGACTTCTCTCCAGCTCCAATTCTTAATGTTGAAATGGTGGGGACTTCACAAACTCTGGCTCTATCATGTCAACTTGGTCAGAGTCACTTTTGTTGGTTTAGAGAAATTCTTTCTACAGTCTCACATTTTGAAGAAACAATTCATCAGAAATGGAAAGGAAGTTTGACAGAAAGGAAGGGATTGGCTGAGCCAAGACTCCCATAAGCAATGTCTATCCAGCTTTCCCTGGGCCCATTAGCCACAAACAAGCACTGGGGGATGATGGAGAGTTTTGCCCTAACATCTATTATTTCAAAAGCACACATAGTGGACACTGGGCATCAGGTTCACTTAATTCTTATCAAAATGATGATGAACACTATTTACAGACGAGGGGACCAAGGGGACCAACTTACTTAAGACAGCAAGTGACAGACAGATTTTTGACCAGTCTCTGGCCTCTGACCCACTCTCTTGACCACTGCTGTCTCCAGCCCTAGGAAGTAAATATGCTGGAAGATGGGAGCTGCTACACCAAGGTCAGACACCAGTGCTGACACTTCCATGTTGGTCTCCATCTGCCTAACAGAAATCCTTATATACAAATAATTTCTAAAATAAAAAGTGAGACTAAAAATACCCAAATCAGATATTAGTCTCTGTAAATGAAGGTGGGAACTACAAAATCCAAGAAACTTCTGAATGGTTTCTTTTCATAATCATACTCACCCATCTTTTTGTCTAGACTCCACACACAAGTGTAAACATGATATTTTGCCTTTCTAAGTCTGCTTTTTTTAAAATTTGTTTTCAACATAATGATTTCCACTTTCATTCATTTGTCATGATTTAATTCTTTTGTGTAAGTAAATAATATTCCATACATTAGCTCACATTTTCTTTATCCACTTACTGGTGCCTAGACTGAATCTATGAACTGTGAATAGCACTGGGAAAGCGTAGGTATGCAGGCATCTCTATTGTATCTAGGAATGGTATAGCTGAACCATATAGTCACTGCTAGTTTTTCCTAAAATACTCTTTGTATTCATTCATGTAAGCATGTTTGTGTCTGGGGGTGTGGGTGCATGCATGCGTGCATGTTTGTGTTCACGGGTGTGGGGAGCATGCATGTATGATCATGAGGATGTCTGAGATCAACCTTGTGTGTCATTCCTCAGGCACTGTCCACTTGGGTTTTTGAGACGGAATCACTCCTCAGTGTAGAACTCTACAAGTAGTCTAAATTAGTTGTTCAGTAAGCCCTATGGCTCTGCCTGCCCAGTGCCAAGGTTACATGCTCATTGCTATGTCCAGTTCCTTAACATGGGTTCTGGGTATCAAAACCAGATCCTCATGTTTGCACAGCAGGCATTTTCCAAGCTGAGCGTTCTCACCAATATTCCCTACTAATATTTTTAATGCATGTTAAGGCTTATGACATTGAGGAGACATAGGGAAAGAACCACTAATTTATTTTCACAGAAGACTTAACAAAGTAAAACTACATCCAATTGCCATCATGTTGTGAATATATACTGTCTTCTGCTTTCGATAATTCTACTGTGCCTCCTTGTGGTGTTTTTGGGAGAAAAGCTCCAAATTCAAGGTATATGTGGATCACTTTGCCTCTTGTTGAATCCAGATTCTGATTTGGTAGTTCTGGGAGCAGTGCTTGAGAGTCTGGGTTTCTCAGCACCTGCTGCTGCTGCAGCCCTGCTATAGAGTTATATGGGTAGAGGGGACAACAATCCCTCTATCCCACAATCCCTTTTCCTGGCCCTTCCCATGCTCCACAGCAGTAGCAGTCAGTGTGATTCAGGCTTAGCTAATCTCATTGTCTCCATTTGCCTGACTCATATATATAGACAATAAAGCCAATTTATTGAGAGATACATAGAGGAAGAGGAAAGAACAAAGATATAATATATACCTACCTATATGCATGCTTGCATACATACACACATATACATACATACATATGTATATATAATGTATATAATGAAGGAGGAGAAGAAGAGAGAGAGGAAGGATGATTAGGAGGGAGGGAGACAGAGAGGAGATAGAGATTAGAGAGAGAGAGAGAGAGAGAGAGAGAGAGAGAGAGAGAGAGAGAAATCTGGCAATGTATTTTTGAGGATCTTCTGGAACATCTCAGTTTAGCAAACAAAGTCTTTTTATACCTAAGATGATGTGAGTGATTCTGGGTTGAATCTGAGGTGTCCTCTCCTGACCCATTTTGTTACTAAGGTGGCCCTCAGCTCATGGTGATTTTTGCGAGGATATAGGTGAAGAGGGTGTGTGACTTCAAGAGTTGCACTTGGTCCCTGGTTTTCTTCTTCCTCTTTGCTTTCTGTCTACCATGAGGTGAAGACTCTCCTATGACCATGATGCCCAAGTACATAAGGTCAAGTAGCTGTGGACTGAGCCCTCTGAAGACAGGAGCCAAAACGTCTTTCCTTCTTTAAGTAGTTTTCCCAGTTATTTTTGTCACAGTTATACAGAACTGACTGACATAAAAGGGTTCTGCCTGATGCTGGAATGATTTGGATTCAAGATGAATGTAGCAGGAAGGTGGTTGCCACCCCTGAAGAAGAGAACTAGGAAGAGCTATTGAGGCTATCAGAATAAGGTCTGGAAAGACCTATAAGAACAATAATAAACCAAAAAAGGAACAATAATAAAATATTTAGCTCTTGAGGCATGGCTGCTGACCATGTCCAACAGATACCAGCCATAGTGGCGCTCCAGACACTATTTCAACACACGCTTTGATCACCTGATGCTTTTTGTGGTCATTATAAGATGTGCAATATTTTGGGTGGTACTGCTGAATTTTTTGTGACTATAATATTTTTGTAGCTTTTCTCCCTTCCCCTTTCTCCCTCTACACCCTCCCATATACTCCTCTTTGCTTTCTTTTAAGGTCATTTCCTCTTTTTTTTCACTTTTTAGTACATGTATAATATATGTACATACATATGCGTTCCTAAATATAGCCTGCTTGGTATATTTATATTAATATACATTCCTAAATATAACCTGCTCAATATATATATATTCCTAAATATAACTTGCTTAGTAATACATATATACATATGCACCCTAAATATTACATGCTCAGTATATGTATATACATGTATATTCCTAAATATAACCTGATCAATCCATATAATGTTACTATATAATTTTTGGGGGCTGACTAGTTGGCACTGGACAACCAATCGGTATGCATGTCCTCTATTCCTCCGTTGCCTGTAGTTCTTTGTGTATGGTTGAGGCCTACTGGGCTTTCCCCCGTACACTTTGACGTGTTCATTGGTGTCCTCTTTGTTCAACACACGTTTGGGCAGTGATGTTGGTGAGACTCAATGGGTGTAACTGTGACATTACCAGGAGATACAGTCTTACAGAAAACTCCTTGATGCTTTGGCTTTTGCCATCTTTCCTCCCCCTCTTTCACAATGTCTCTTGAGCATTAGGTGCAGGAGTTCTTTTATGGATGCATCCACTAGAACTGGGCTCCATGACTCTGCATTTTCATTGGCTGTGGTTTTCTGTAGTGGTCTCTGTCTGTTTCTAAGAGACATTTCTTTGATGAGCAGTGAGGACTAAACTTACCTGTAAATACAAGGACAAATATTTAGAGTGTTCTTAGGGAGCATGTTGGTTTAGTAAAGTAGTGTTTATAGAATATCCTCCAATATCCGTGATTTCACCAGCACAGAGTAGTTAGCTAGGATTCCAGTACTAGGCATGGCGGAATTTTGTTGAGCATGTCTTAAGTCCAATTGGAGATCTACTGATTACCACCAAGATACGTGTGCCACTGCACCCTTATGGTTACTGTGCCATGCTGATAGTTAGTATGGTGTGTAGATGTCATGGCTGGGTAGGACTGCTGGGTTGCTTCTTTCCTTTGGAAGCCTGCATGGTGCCTTCTGGTACCATGAAATCTTGCCCTCATGGAGGTGGCATTTGGGTCAGTTCAGGGGTCTCTGGTCCCTGTTTCTGAAGGGCATGATGTATTCTGGTGCTGAGTTCATTAAGTTACAGGCATGCAAAGGAGAGTTTATTTCATTTGCATCCATTGAACTTAACTTGAAAAAAAAGCAAGGGATATTCCTAAGAAATTGACAACAGGAGAAGTGGAATTTGATCTTTTAAAATAAAATTTTAGTGGTGTATACTTATTGTACATAGTTATGGCTTTCACAAAGATGTCTTCATACAAATCTTTCATGCACTTTAACTATATTCACCTCATGTCCTGCTTCTTAACATCCCTTCCCCATGACAATTTTGCTTCTACTTCTATGTTCTGCATACATTGGGCTCTATGTATCTATGTTTCATCTAAGATCCACAAATGACAGAAAATGTGATATTTGTCTCTTTTAACCTGACTTTTTCGCTTAACACAATAATCTTGAGTGGCATCCATTTCCACTTATATTTTAAAATACAAGATGTTTTCTTATTGTTTTATAAAATTTAAATTTATTTTCTATCAATATTTTTATATAAGGTATATACGTTATGCCAGATGGTAGTCTTCATGTATTTTTTAAAATAATCATCAAAATTTTCTCCTATAAAATTAACTTCATTATACCTAGAATTCATTTAAATAAAATTGTCCTACATTATTCTGAATGTAGTAAGTGGATAATTGATTGATATTACAAAAATGAAAGTCTCTAGAATAGAGATGAAGTCAAGAGTAACATTACAATTTGGTTTTATTAAACATCATAAGAATCTGAAAGAAGACCAAGAAGAGTCAATTTCTAGGAGTTATAATGGCAGTGGACTCTGTATTTAAATGCTGTTGGCCTCTGTAGGAACCGAAGCATTTTTATGGATGATGGATTGGCAGACAAGAGGGACAATGGCAATGGGAAAGGTACGCTTCTCACACTTCCTTTGGCGACTCAGTTGATACACAGGAGCATTACACTGTAAGTCCAGAGATCTTGGTTTTAGATCAACTCTTCCCTGCATTCAGCTCTGCACCCCATCTCCAAGGTTCATACATAAGACCTGAGAATTTTGTATGGATGGCATTTTGTAGTATGTACCAGAGGCAAACTCCCTGGGGTGGGACACTATTTGTTGTTCTGAAAGGGAACATTGGCAAGCTCTTGAGACCAAGATTCTTCAGGAAAGCACAATCACTTTGATATAAGAAAGGACCATTCTAGAACAATCTAGATTATTCTAGACCAGGATATTGGGTGGTTCAATTTGGGATATCGAAGTATTACAAAGAGTATACGATGGATAACAAGACTTGTAAACAAATAAATACCCCACACATAGTACTCCTCTTTTCTGGTCTCTATATATCCTATTTTAGTGAACAAATAACGTTTCTTTGGGGGTGAGAGTGAGTCATAGTGGCTTTCTCCCATGCTTTAATATAGACATAATATCTAAAATACAAAGCACTATGAATTTTGTTAGTCTATTCCTTTAAAATTTTAAGCATGTTAAAAAGGGATTAAAATAGGCTTAAGCTTAAGTGCAGGTAACTTTGATTTAAAGAAATAAAAATTGAAATTCAGCAGCAAGTGTGGTTTTGGTTCTAAAAAAAAATCTCTGTGGATTGATCAGCGGGTGTTCTCTCTGTGTCCTTAGGCCTGTGAAGAATTACCTAGAGGCGAGACAAGAGCTCATTAATTAAATACTTCTGTACTGGACACTCATCACGCTTGACAGTTCTCTCATTATGCACTCCTGAGAGGGATACCAGTTGTCAGCAGCTGATGTAATATAATTTTCTTGGTGCTATAACTGCATGAGAAAAGGCTCTGTGGCACTTCTGCATGTCTATTAGGTAAGTCGTTTGAGGGGGAAAATGGTTTAGCACTGAAGAGAAAGTCAAAACATCTCATGTAAAAATATTAAAATAATTTTTATGACAGGAAAAGACCCGTTCAAATGTAAACATCCTTTTCTAGTGCCTGAGGGACACCTCTACGTTTGCTATCTCTTTCCTCAGGTATATTTTCCTGTTTATTAACATAAGGAATATTTTATGTGCCCTGATATGCTGTAATTGAATTATAGAGTGAGTAATTCAATTGTTCCTGGTAACTACTATAAGCTGAGAAATTCAGCAAGCTTTTTTACTGGGTGAGATCTCTGGCTATTGTGCACAAACCCTATTCATTTGTATGCTAATTAAAAATTAGTAAATTAATAAATGAAAAAGGTTAATTCTCTAAAATTTTGCTGAAATAGATAGCTAGCTGTTTTAAGTATTTTTAAGATTAATGATTTATTTTTTAATGGCTCTAATGCTCAAACAAAACAACATGACACGCAAATTTGTAAAAAAAAAAAAAGTATTAGAATGCTTTGCCCACTTCATACCGTACCTGCCTGCCAACCTGTGACTCCCATCCTATCCTTCCTGACCACCTGTGAGTTCTACCATGCCCCTCCTCCCCATTTTTGATTTCTGCCACATTTCACCTGCCCATCTGTGAATTCTACTATGCCCCATTGCCTGTTTGTTGATGGCTTCTGTAACTTTCCTTTGCCCATCGGTGACTTCTAGCTTCTACCACCTCATCTTCCCTGGTGCTTCCCCAAGCTTAGGAATATAGGGCAGCTAATGTCCTCAGGGAGAAACATCAGTCACCAGGATTAAAACTCAATGAGGAGGCATTCCAAGATCCATGGTACACAGTTCCCCTGAAGAAATCCAGGAGGCATCAACCTCAATTACCTGCAGTCCTCAGACATCAGTGTCTTTCCCTCCTTCAGTCTAGTATTCTGAGGACATCTCTTAACTAGATTACTGTACCAATGGCCCTGTATTAGGCACAAGAATTGATTCCCTATTAGGAAATTTCTTCATGTGTTGCATTTAGTCACTATGTCAATAGAAAGAAACAAGTAATTCCTTTAACAAATTAAAAAAAACCACACAGCTGATTTAATACTCATTATGGAAGAAATACTGTTAAATTTTTACATCTTAAATTCTTACTCTGTAAGTTAGGGTTCAATCAAGAAAAAAAATACTAACTGCTCTGTATTAACAAGACAGAAGTTTAAAACCAGAACTCACAGCAAGCATAAAATGGAGGGTTAACTAGTACAATAACTGCAGCAAATGAACAACATTCCTAGGACTGAGGAACATGTTTCCATCAGAACCACAGAGGACCCTATGTTTTAGAACCAGGAGTTGGGCAGAATTCAGAAGCCCAAACTCACAGCCAACAGCTGCTGCTGCTGCTGGTCCATCACTGCTGATACCCTTCCCACTGCTCCAGGCTAAAGCTGCACTTGCCGTTACTGTCCCGGCTCTGCCGTCCACAGCATCAGGAATCAGGGGTAGGAAGGGCTTCCTTCTTCCTCCAGATTTCTAATCTTCTACCTGTGGGTGCCCCTGGCAAACCCTGCTGGAAACCAGTTGGCAAGGGTCTGGTTAGTGCACTTTTTGGTGTTCTAGCCTCTTACCACACACGTGAAAGTGCAGAATGTTGTGAATGAGGCCAAACGAGTGCCTATAAAACCCAACCCCAGCTCAGACACTGAGAAATGTTCTCTTACAATGTTTCCCTTTCAGTGTCAGGAACAAGACAGAGATATGAGTTACCATAACCCTTTTTCTTTGAATTCTCTTTTTCTGTAATTGATTCTTCTCTCATACAGTAACATCCCAACCACAATTTCCCTTCCCTGCTCAACTCCCAGCCCACCACAGACACACTTCCTCTCCACTTGTTCCTCAGAAAAGAGCAGGCCTCTAAGAAACGACAGTCAAACAGGACAAACAAGATACAATAAGGCAAGGCCAAAAGCCCTCATACCAAGGCTGGACAAGGCAACACAATAGGAGGATGAGAACCTCACAAGCCTGCAAAAGAGTCAGAGATACACCCGTTCCCATCGTTAGGAGTCTTACAAGAACACTAAGCAAACAGCCTTAACATATGCAGAGGACCTAGCACAGACCCATGCAAGGTCCCAATGCTTGCCGCATCAGTCTCTGTGACCCCATGTGAACCCTGCTTAGTTGGTTCAGAGGGCCATTTTCTCCTGGTGTCCTCCATCCCCTCTGACTCCTACAATCTTTCCTCCCCTTCTTCTTCAGGGGTCCCCAACCTCTGAGGGGAGGGATCTGATGGAGACCCCCAATTTAGACTCTCTTTCTGCATAATGTCTGGCTGTCCATCAAAATCTGTTTTATTTCCACTTCCCAGGGAAGCTTGTGTGTTCCCCACAGAGTCTGCCTTTTTCCCTGATCTCTCTAGGTCTGTGGATTATAGCTTGATAATCATTTATTTAACAGCTAATATCCACTCATAAATAAATACATACAACTTTTGTCTCCTGGATCTGGGTTACCTCACTCAGAATGATTTTTCTCTAGTTGCATCCATTTGCCTGGAAATTTCATGATGTCATTTTTTTAACAGCAGAGTAATACTCCACTGCGTAGCTCAGCCATTAAAGGGTAGGCTCACAACCAAAAACATAACTCTTATTTTTAAAGAGAGTGTTACTGAGATCTAATTCACATTCTGTATTAATTCATTTATTCCTAGTCACTGTAATTTTGATGGCTTCAATCACCTAAAAGGTGGGGGGAACCTGTGTTCTCTAGTTATCACCCTCACACTCATACCCCCTTCTCTTCCTTCACCTTTACCCCCAAGCAATTATTAATCTATTTTCTATCTCTATGGATTTCTTCATCTTGAGCTCCATGTGAATGTAATCATGCAATATTGGATCTTTGGTAACTAATGTCTTTTACTTAGGGTAATATTTTAAAAGTTTATGCATGTAGTTTACTTTCATTAGATTTTATGTCAAGCAATATTATATGTATAGACCTCTTTAGTATTTTCCTTTTTATTGCAACTACTTTAATACAAAATGGCTTGACTATTGGGAAAAGACAAAATTGTCATTACCGATTATCTGATTTGTCTACCTTAAAAAGTTGAGAGGAATGCTACTACTTAAGGAATGCTGTGTGGAAATTTGCTTGTTAAACTACCAGTCAATATTGTGAAATGTTGTTTATTTATAATATCAATAAAAAGCTTCTATTTTTTTTAGCATTTATAAGATGCAATATACAACATATCCAAACACACACACACAGACACAGCATGTAGATAGACACACATATACAGACACACAAACAGACACACATGCTAAATATAGATATATTTTTTCTGTACTAGGAATAGAATTTCTAATCTCAGTAAAATATTAAATTTAGGAATAATTTTAAATATGAATAGAAATTATTCTATGATGAAAATAAAGTTTCAAATTATTATTGAATGAAGAACCTGAATAATGATTTGGAGCCCTATAATCATCAAAGTTTCAGAAAATAAAACACACTTTACTAAATCCCCTTCTGTTTAAATTACCTAAAATTATTAGGTAGACTTCAAAGTTCCCAGGACAACTAAAAGAAAGTAACTGTCAATCTAGACTTCTATATCCAGCAAATATATCATTCAAAGAAAATGTGGTAATCTCAGACAAACACTCAGAAAACTGTTCACCAACAGAATGACACTGGAATAAAGCAACAGAGAGAGGTAAAACCAAAAGGATCCCAGGAAGAAACCTTCAAATGCAGGAGTACTATGGGCCACAGAAAAGAAGAATAGGAAGACAAATATAGAAAGGTAGACTTAAAAGAAAATGATACCGGCTCATGAAACTTAAATTATATCTACATTTAAATTCATTAAAATAATTATTTAAAAAGTGATGCTAAGGTAAATGAAATAAAAGTATTATAAGGACCTAACATTGTCTAGATAACAGTAAAAGAATTAATTTATCCGCGGATTCATCTGGACCCTGAAATTTCATCCGATGGATGGAGATAGAGACAGAGACCCACATTCACATCAGAGCAATGGATTGAGCCCCCAAGGTGCAGATGAAGAGCAGAAGGTGGGAGAAGATGAGTTAGGAAGTTAGGACCGTGAGGGGCTGGTCCACCTACTGAGACAGTGTGCCTGAACTAATGGGAGCGCACCAATCCACCTGGACTGGGAC